>CM019824.1:6495738-6591824 GCA_009763385.1 Coix lacryma-jobi var. lacryma-jobi
TGAAGACGGGGGCAGGTGCGGGCCTGCTCTTCATCTCGCCCCTCGGAGTACACATGCGCTACCTGCTACGCTTGCACTTCCCCGCCTCCAACAACGTCGCCGAGTACGAGGCCCTCGTTAATGGGCTGTGCATCGCCCTCGAGCTCGGGGTCCGACGCCTCGACGCCCGAGGAGACTCGCAGCTCGTCATCAACCAGGTTATGAAGGCTTCAAGCTGCGTCGATCCAAGATGGAGGCGTATTGCGGGAGGTGCGCAAGCTGGAAGACAAGTTCTACGGCCTCGAGCTCAACCACATAGCTCGAAAGTACAACGAGGCCGCAGACGAGCTGGCAAAGTTGGCATCCATGCGCGGCACGGTACCGCCAGATGTCTTCTCTAGGGACGTCTTCGAGCCATCCGTCGAGATTGAACCAAGGGCTGGCCCCTCGACGCCACCCCTCGAGCAAGGCACGGGGGCTCGAAGCTCGATGCCACCCTCGAGAAGGACCCCTCGATGTCCGCGGAGGCGATGCAGGTCGACGCACACGCCTCTTCTTCATCACGACCCCTCGACTGGCGGACGCCTTACCTCGACTACCTGACGCGAGGCGAGCTACCAGAAGACAAGACGGAGGCCCGACGCGTCGCTCGGAGAGCCAAGACCTACGTCGTCTACGGCGACGAGCGGGAGCTGTACCGACGAAGCCCGACCGGGATCCTTCAGCGCTGCATCCCACTCGAGGAAGGGCGCAAGCTCCTCGACGATATGCACTCGGGGGCTTGCGGCCACCACGCAGCGCCGAGGGCCCTGGTTGGGAACGCCTTCCGCCAAGGCTTCTATTGGCCGACCGCCATTGGGGACGCCAAGCGTTTGGTCCAAGCGTGCCATGGATGTCAATTCTACGCCAAGCAAACGCGCCAGCCCGCACACGCCCTGCAGATGATCCCAATCACTTGGCCATTTGCTGTATGGGGGCTCGACCTCGTGGGTCCCCTCAAAAGGACAAATGGAGGGTACACACACATGCTCGTGGCCGTCGACAAGTTCACCAAGTGGATCGAGGCTAAGCCGATAGGAGACCCCACCTCCGAGAAGGCTGTCGAGTTCATCGCCAACATCATGTACCGGTTCGGGGTGCCTAATGTCATCATCACCGACAACGGCACCCAATTCACGGGCAAAAAGTTCACTAACTTCTGCGATGACAACAACATTCGCGTAACCTGGGCCTCGGTCGCATACCCCCAATGCAACGGGCAGGTCGAGCGCGCCAACGGCATGATACTCCATGGGCTAAAGCCGAGGCTGTTCAAAACCTCAAGGATTTCGGAAAGGGGTGGGCTACAGAACTCCCCTCGGTGCTGTGGGGCCTCAGGACTACGCCGAGTCGAGCCACCGGGTTCACTCCGTTTTTCCTAACCTACGGCGCCGAGGCCGTCTTACCCACGGACCTCGAGTACGGCTCACCTCGACTTCGAGCCTACAACGAGCAAACCAGCGACGAAAGGCTCGCCAACGCCAAGGACCAGCTCGAGGAGGCCCGAGACGTGGCGCTCATCAACTCTGCACGCTACCAGCAAACACTTCGATGCTACCACGACAAGCACGTGCGCAAAGGGACCTGGCGGTGGGGGACCTCGTGCTTCGACGGCTGCAAGATAATCGAGGGCGCCATAAGCTCACCCCTCCGTGGGAAGGCCCATACACCGTGGCCGAAGTGCTCAAGCCAGGCACATACAAGCTCTACGACGACCAAGGCAGGATCCTGGCGAACGCGTGGAACATATCTCAACTACGTCGCTTCTACCCTTAAAGGCCTCGAGGCCTCGTTCATTTTATCACTTTGTACAAACATGTCAACATGAATGAACAAACTCGTGCTTTATCGTTCATGTTGCTTCACATCTTAAGGTAGCCTCGACCCTGCCTAGCTCAGGGTCGAGCCTCCCTCGGGGGCTGACAAGGGGTAAAAGCCCCCAGACCCCGGAAAAAATGTGTGTTTTCTTTTCAAAAATTTGACCCTCGCCTCGACTCACGCGCCTCGAGTAAACTAGCGACGTCTAAATCTTAAAGTACCTCGAGCCTCCAGGGTCGGGGGGCGTCGACGTAGACGGCCGCCTACGCCCCCGGGCTACGGTGCCCTACCTACGCCTCCCCTCGAGGGCTCGCGACGTATCAAAGGAACACAACTAAGTTAGCAGAAACTCGAGCTTGCGACAAAGAGAAGCGGTCAAACGCATTTGAAAAGAAAACAACTCTTTCCATAAACAAATCACGTATACATTCGGATCTCGACTTATCCTCATTTATCTCACAAATTCTTACAAGGGCCTCGACGCCCAATTTGGCACGCAGGCCTCAATCCTCGTCGGTGCGGTACTCCTCCCCAAGGTCCGCAGGGCAGGCTCGACCTCGACGCCCGAGCTCGAGGGAGGAGGGCTCCCGACACCGCTGCTGGCGTCAGGAGGCAGCACGTCCTCCTCGAAGATCTTCGCAAGCGACGCCCCCGGCCTCTCCATCTTCTCCAAAATTTTGTCAACTCGGCGGTTGTTCCATTCCTCATCCTTCCCCTCGATCTCGATGAAGCCATTCGCGACAACATGGACCGGGAAGCGGAAACCGGAACGAACAACCGCGAGTGTCTGCTTGACACCGTGATGGAGAGCTTGCCGGACGCGGTCCCGAGCGGCTGCGTCGAAGAAGCACAAGGCGTCGACCAAGCATCGCCTCGCCCCGAGCCATCGCACCCTCCGCCGCGGCAACAGGAGGAGCACCCCACATGGGCCGAGCCGGTCGAGAGAAGAGCGAGCCCGCTCCGCCACCATCGTCTCATCTTGGAGCTGGTCCAAGAGAGCCTGGTTCTCTCTCACGGAGCTCCTCAACCGTCTTCTCGACCCCTGCGCAATAAACAAGGGAGAATGAGCCTGCGGCGTAACAAAGAGCTTCGAGACCAAACAAAACAAGGTGTAAGCCTCACCATCGCAGTGTTGCCCCAGTGCGGCGAGGTCGCTGGTCAGGCCCTCGGCGCGCTGCTCAAGCCTGCGCTTCTCGGCCAGCGTGAGGAGCTTCTCGGACCTTAGGTCCTCGATCAGCCGGCCCGCCTCCACCAAAGCCAGATCCTTGCGGATCACCTCCTGCCGCGCCGCCCCCCCCTCGGCAGCTCGGCGGTGGCGGCACCACTCACGGCGTCTTCGCCTCTTTTTTGCCGCCTCCGCTGCGGTCCGGGCGGCGGCGGCCTCGCCACGGGCGTCAGCAGCCTCCTGCTTCGCTGCCTCGGCTTCAGCCCGGGCAGAGGTGGCCTCGCTTCGAGCATCCGCGACCTCCTTCCTTGCTTTCGAGAGTGCGGCGGCCTCCTCATGGACCGGGCAACCTCACCTCGAGCCACCCGGACCTCCGCCTCCGCCTCGTTCAGCCGGCTCGCCATCTGGGCGTTCCGGCTCAGCTCCGCGCGGAGATCTCGAAGCTCCGCCTCGGCCCGCTCAAGGGCGGCTGACACCCGTGCGGATCGGCCCGCCTCCTCGGAGCAGGACCGCTCCGCCTCCGCCATAAGTGCGGCCACCTCCCGGAAGATGGACCGCACCTCGCGCGGTGCCCCCCGCTGGGCAGGCTGCTCGACGGGAACCACGGCAAGGGGCGGGCTCAGTGGGACGGGAAACGGCCATATCGGTCGGTCGAGCTCGATGTCGGGCAGACCCTCCTCCGCCTCGAGCTGCCCCGACAGCGACCCGCCGCTCGACGGCACAGGCCCCGGCTCCCTCCGTCCCTCCGCCGGCGCCTCCTGTTGCGGATCGGTCGACGGAAGGCTCGCCCTGGGCCCTCTTCCCCTGGCCGGGCCCTCCGGCGCCTTGTCGGCGCTAGCCGGCACGACGTGCGCCTCCACCGTCATCGAGCCCGCGGCGAGGAGCGGCCCCTGCTCCAGCTCGTTCAGGAGGTCCTCCACCGTCGGCTCCTTCTCCTCCGCCGACGTCTCTCCCCCCCTTCCCTCCTCCGCAGCCCGGCCCGTGCTGGTTGGAGCCACAAGGGGCGGGTCTCCTCAGCTCCAGACGCCGGCGGGGCCGAGCTCGCCCCAGGCGCTTCCCCCGGAGCAACCGTCATGATGAGGGGAAGGATGGCGCTCCCAGTTGGCACCATCGCGGGAGGAGGGGGGAGGAGGCAGCGCTTCGGCGGACACGGCGGTGGCGGGCTCGATGCCATGAGCGAGGCCCCTGCAGTATGAGATGGCGAAAACGTCAAACCAGGAAGTACCTCGACCCCTATGGTCGATGGCGACGGCCTCACCAAATTTGCGACGATCATCCGGCCCCCTCGAGCCATGGCAGCTCGGCCTTCTCCAGCCAAGCGGCCTCTCTAGCAGAGAAGGTGCCGTACCTCGAGGTGCCTGTGCCTCGACGGACTCGAGGCCTTGGCCCGCTTGGACGAGGCGAGATCCACCTCCTGGTAGGAGCGCTTCCCCCTGAGAAGATGGAGATGACACGCGTCATTAAAAGCAAATAGGTGGGGCCTCACTATCGACGAGACCCAAGGAAACTACTCACCCGAAGCGGCGGCTGGGCTTCTTCCCGAGTCACCGGACCCACTCGGGGGCTTCGAGCCCACCCCCGCGGCTCGAGCCCTGCGCCTGGGCTCTCTCTCAGGGCTGGGATGGGGGAGGGCTCCCGACGCCTCCCATGGCTCGACCTCGAGGGAGAGCCCTCCTTCCGCCCCACATCGCGGGAGGGCGATCGTACCGCCCTCGTGCTGACGTCGTGGCGCTCGCCCCGCGCGGGCTCCGGGACCTGCTCCGCGCCCGCGCTGGTGGTCGCGCCCTCCCGCGTCCGCTTTTCGCGTCCCGCGGCGGTGCGGCGATGGACTCCGAGGACGCTCGCGCCCCTGTCACGAGGCGCTCGGGGCTCCCTCCCCGACGCTCATGATGGCGCGGGCTCGACGCCTCTCCTTGGCGCCCACTCCTCCGCGGGCTCGACGGCGCCCTTGACAGCTCGCGGGGGTCGGGCCCGGACCCTTCTCGACCTGTCGGCCCCTCTCGAGGCCCGACCCCTCTCGAGACCCCCCCGTCTGGGCTGATGCGGGGGCGGCCTCCGTTGGCGCAATGGCGGAGGCGCTCCGGGTCCGGGGCTTCCTTGCGACTGGGGGCACGTCCGGCGCGGAGCTCGACGGACCTCGGGCCCCCGACGAGACAGGGTCGAGCCCGCCTTCCGCGGCTGCGCCCCGCGCGCCCCCCCTTTGACGGCGGGACCTCCAATGTACCCTCCTGCACAAGGAGCGGTCAGCCCTGTCATCGACGAGCCCCGCGCGCATCAAGCGCATCCATCCCCTCGTCGTCGTCCTCCTCCTCGTCACTACTCTCCTCCTCCGAGCTCGAGGAGCTCAGCTCGGGGGACCCGTCCCCAGGCTGACGGTTACGACGAGCCTTCGCCAGTCTCTGCTCCCGAGCTAAGCGACGCAAGTTTCTATCTTTCTGTTTCTTCTTCTTTTTTGCATCCTTGCTCTCCTTGTCCTTTTGAGCAGAGAGGCGCCTCACCTGAGAGGCATCCGCGGCGTCCTCCCTCACCGGGGGCCTCGACGCGCGACAAGTAAATGCCCCCTGGAGAAAGGAGAAGCGTGATGAGACAAACCACAAGACGGATGCAAACGGGTCGAAGGAGGAAGAAGGAGGAGGAGGCCCGAGATAGCTCAACTCGAGGGAGGCTTACCAGGTCAAGACACCCCTCGTCGGGTGCCATCGCAACCAGGTTGGAGAGTTCAGGGACGAACGTCCCCTGGATCGTGATCGACACCCGGGAGACGCCCTCGTTCCGGGACAGCCTCTCTTCGGCCATCCTCGAGCGGTTGAGCGCCTCGAGCTGAGCCTGCGGGCCCATCTCGTGCATAAGAAGGGGGCGGTCCGCCAGCGGAAGGACTCTTCGCTGGTGGAACGCCCAAATGACCGCTTGCACGGTCAGCTTCTTCTCATCCACCAGCGTCTTCATCATCTCCATCAGCGGGCCAGGTGGCGTTGCCTGTCCGCAGCGACGCCCCAGGTCCACTTCTCCGGGCGTCGAGTAAGGACCCTGCCGGTGTACTGCGGAAGGAGGCCACCTTCGTTCCGCAGTAGAACCAATGGTCGTCCCACCCGGCCTGGTTGGTGGATAGCTTGTATCGCAGGTACTCGCGGGGGACGTTGGCCGACGAGGTCCCCGCCCTCGCGGTGATGGCAAGGGAGCCCATGCGTACGGGCCGCCTCCCGCTGGGCTTCAGGGACTTGATGAAGAGCTCGCCCCGGAAGAGATGGACGAACATCTCCCAGTGCGGCTCCATCCTCAGGTACCCCTCGCACACCGCGGCGAAATGGCGGCGTGCGAGATGGAGTTGGGGGAGAAGTGTTGCAGCTCCACCTCGAAATGGTGGGCCAGCCCTCGCAGGAAGCGGCTCGGAGGGACGCCGAGCCCCATGCGGTGGTAGCGCGTGAAGCTCACCACGTACGGCGGCGTGTCCCGCTCCCCACGGAACCACGGGTCCGGCCCTGCGCAGTGCGGCTCCCGGTGCTCCGCCGACCCCCTCGGCGGGTGCGGCTCCCCGGTGCCCTCGCGAACGGATAACCCACCATGCGGGCCCCTCCTCCGGGTTGGGGGCAAGCGAGAAGCCCCTGGGCCACCAGCGAGTCCATCTCGCTCTGCGTCACATTCGACGGACTCCAGTCCTCTGCCGGCAGCATCTGCGTCAGGGCGGCCATGGCGGTGGCGCGGCGCGGATCCGAGTAGCGAACGGGCGGCTGGAAATCCCTAGTCGACTGGCTCGAAGGAGAGGGCGCGTGAAGGCTATGGCGGCGGCGAAGGCAAAGGCAAAGTAAAGGTTTCCTTTTCCCCTCTTTCGATATTTATAGGGGGAAACCCGGACGGGCGGGATCTCTCACAACGCAAAAAGGTAACAGAATGCATTCAATGCGCCCACCTAACCGCGTCTCGAGCCGGGTGCAGGGCACACGCGGCACCTCTCCATTCGCTCCACTACCCGGGCCCGCACGACCGTCGCTCCGGCTTCGCGTCCGCTGCTCTCCTCGACGGTTTCCGCCTAAAAAGGCGCGCCCAACGGGCAGAAGAATTCCAGACGACGGAGGCTTCTTCACAAAGGTAAAAACGGGCCCCGGCCCTAAGTCTCGAAGCAGCGAAGGCTGGCCAGCGAAAAGGGTTCGACAGCCGGCTTCGAGCACCCGAGTCAGGGACACCAAGGGGCGCCACTCGCGGCATTACTCGAGGGCCGAACCTCGAGGCCTCTCACGTGTATCCAAGGCAGGGAGCTCGACGTGCAGTGAGATCCCTCGGAGGGAGGCATCGAGCCACCGGGTCCTATCGAATGGACCCGACACTCCTGCAGACTGAGCCCCCATGCTTTATGAGACCGCCTCCGGGCCACAGTCGACCCCTAACGAACGGGGCACGAGCTCTCACTTGGATTCCCCGTTACCAGCTCACCGGGAACCTCGATACTCGCCCACTCGGGGTAGTACGAGGCATCCCCCCTCGCATCCGATCGAAAGGACTCGCGGGATGACAAGCCAGGGCAATCGATATGCCGGACAGCTCGAGGAGCCGGCCAGTCGGTTCAGCCTGGCACCCCTCGACGAAAGAGGGTCTATAAACTCGGACAGTTGCGACTAATCTCTTTTCTTTGTGTGAGCGTGAGATTTTCAGGCCGCGGGTGAAAGCTCGACCCCCATCTCGCCTGAGCCTCGAGACCAGGCCCAGGACAAACGCTCGTTCTCCGCCTCGTCCGGGCCCTCCGAGCCAAGCCTCGAACGAAGTCTCCCACGGCAAAGGGAAGGTTACCGCGACTATTTAATATTACTACCAAACCACATTTCGAGCCTGTTGACAGGTGCACACGGCGCCGCGATCTGCGCGTCCTGACGATATCCGCCTAACAAAGCGCATCCGCTGGGCAGAAGGCTCCCAACCGACGAAGAATTCTTCGGAAAGTCCACGAGGGAGTCCTAACCACTCCCCCATGGCCTCGGGGGCTACACCCGCGGGTGTCGCACGCACGACACCCACGGAATCGAATCGACGAGACCCTCGAGACCAGTCAGCTACCCATCGAGATCCCAACCTGGAGCCCCTGCTCGAGTGCAAGCACTCAAACAAGGGCTCGGGGGCTACTGTCGGTGGTACGAAAAAGGGGTACCCCCAATCAACGCAAACACCCGAACACTCCGTCTCCGTCTCGCCCGAGCCCTCCCAGCGAGGCCTCGGGCGAACGCTCCATCTCCGTCTCGCCCGAGCCCTCCCACTGAGGCCTCGGGCGAACACTCTATCTCCGTCTCGCCCGAGCCCTCCCAGCGAGGCCTCGGGCGAACGCTCCGTCTCCGTCTCGCCCGAGCCCTCCCAGCGAGGCCTCGGGCGAACGCTCTATCTCCGCCTCGCCCGAGCCCTCCCAGCCAGGCCTCGGGCGAACGCTCTATTTCCGTCTCGCCCGAGCCCTCCCAGCGAGGCCTCGGGCAAGCACGATCACTCCCCGTCTCGCTCGAGCCCTCCAAACCTCGGGCAAGCGCGCCTCCACACCTCGAGCCTTAACGCACGGACCTCGAGTTGCATAGACAGCCGTACCAGCCCATACCACGCATTTAATACCTTCACCTACTCCGGTCATGTTCACTAGTGCACGGCGTGTACCACAGTAACCCGGTGTAAAGGTCAAGTCACGTTTTCACCACTAGCATGGGCAAAAGGGCACCAGTGCAGCACTGTTCGGCCATGCCGGGCACTGTAACCCCTCGAGGCGGCTACGCGCCCCTCGAGCCAGGCACTGTAACCCCTCGAGGCCGGCTCCGCGCCCCTCGAGCCCCCGTGGCACCACCTCGAAGCCGGCCCCGCGCCCTTCGAGCCCTAACTACTTTCGTGATATTGGAGGACAGGCACCCCAAGACCCGGAGGGACCTCACCGCGTACTGTACATTCTGGGATGGGTGCTGTACGGCTCCCGCCTTGTCGCGCCCCCATGACCGCGCCCGGGATGGAAGCCACGACTCAAGGACGCCTCAACAGCGACGATCACATCAGCTCCAGTGGCCCCGACAAGACAGGGTTCCTACCCTTCTCCGTATAGGGCACCATACGCCCCAACACCTGTAATACTTTCATGTAACCCTGGCCTCCCCTTGCGCTATAAAAGAGGACGCTAGGGCCCTCATTCAGGAGGACCAAGAGAACACACAAGTCCACGCACAAACACGAGTCCGGACCCCGGTCCACGCTCACTGAGCTTGTATTCTCCCCTGTACAAGCACTTAGGTGCAAGTAATACAAGAACATCTCCCCCCGCTGGACGTAGGGCCTTCTTTGCCCGAACCAGGATAAATCTTTGTGTCCCCTTGCATCACCATCCAGGAAGAGAAGCACGCGATCATATTACTCGTTGGTGTGATACCCCCGGGTACGAAACACCGACAAGACTAAACTCTAATCTCGATGTAGAGCTCTAACTCTCTCTCTAGAAACCCTAATTCTCTATCTTCTGTCTTGTCTTCTCTTCTGATCTTGATTGTCTCTGGAGGGGGGTCAGAGGTCTGGTTATATAGCCCTGGGCGAGGAATCGTGATCGTTGGATCAAACCGACTTGAGGTACGGTCAAGATGCATCCTAGAGGTCGGTGGAGGAAGGTTCTGGAAGGAGGAGGCATGGGGGCTCTGGCCATGACCGACCGGTGGGCCCTGTGGGACCGGTCGGTCCCACAGGTCAGCCTCCTGTGGTGCCCCGCCTCGTGGTGTCTTGTGGTGTCCTCTGGAGTCTTCTAGAAACATCCTGACGTGGCGGTGAAGTAATCTGCGTCGGGTTCCTTCTTGGGGAAGCAATATAGTTGGTTTTCCTGTTTAATCCCTGGAAAATGTAGAATCACCAAAACTTATGGAATTTGTTAGTTTAAACCTCCTATTTCTAAGTTAGCAATCCTTTTTGACATTTATTCAAGTATTGTTGACAGTAAATAATGATAGTTAATAGACGTCAACATTCATCTAGAGGCACTTGGTATTCGTGTCTCGCTGCGGATTTCTCTTGTTACTCTTGGTGTTTGTCGACACCTAGACGGCTTGGAGCGGCGAGGATCGTTGAGCGGAAGTTGGTGATTGTTTCCGGCTCCGATCGGTGACTTGTGAGGGGTTTCTTGTGCCTTCCCCGCGGGAGATCGCAAAAGGTAACTTTAGTGGATTGCTCGTAGCTTGTGGATCCTCATCTTGTGGGTTGGTTGTGCGGCACACTATTGAGGGTTTCACGTGTGATGCCAATTAGCCCGTGAACCTCCAAGTGGGTGAATCGCTACAACGAGGACGTAGCTTGCCGACAAGCAAGTGAACCTCGGGGATAAATTTATTGTGTCATCTTTGTCTCTATGGTATTCATATATTGATCTCTTGCCCAGTTTGGTATACTCTCCTCACACATTTGTATTTACCTTTGCTACATTCTTGCAAGTGATATTTGTTCATTCTTGTTGATAGCTACTCCTCTTATCTTGTGTAGTTGTAATTATCATTGGTCACTTGCTCATATAGTTGTAAAGTAGCAACTTAGCTTTTGTGTGTTATTAGAGATCATAGTAAACTAGAATTGTGAATAGGAGGCTTGCTTTTGACTTAGAACTAGTGCAACCCTTGCTTCGCCATTTAGTTTACTAACAAGGTTGCTTAGTGTTGTTGTAGAAATTTTTATAGGCTATTCACCCCCCTCTAGCCATATAGGACCTTTCACCCGGTTATGTCAGGCCAAAAAAATCCTGACCATTACTGCCCACTGGACGAGTCAGGCCTGCTATTTTCGGGCCAGGCTCAGGCCGGGCCCGGACCTGGGCGGGCCACCAACGTAATTTATAGTGTAAAACAGCTAAAATAAGCATTTCGAGCCGGGTTCGGACCGAGAATTTTTTTTCTAAGGAGCAAGATCTTTGCCTAGGCCATGTCCAGTAATAGACCTGAGTATTTTGCGGGTCGGGCCGAAAAAAAGTCCGGTTATGTCGGGCCGAAAAAATCTCGTCCATTACTAGTCGGGCCTGCTATTTTCGGGCTAGGCCCGGGCCTGGGCGGGCCGCCCGCGTAATTTTAGTGTAAAATAGCTAAAATAAACATTTTGGTTCGAGAAAAAATTTTCTGGGTAGCAAGATCTCTACTCAGGCGGGCGGGCCCGAGCCGGGCTCAAAATGCTCAGGTCTATCCAGCAAGGTTTGTGGATGGGCCAAAAACTGGCAGACCCGGGCCGAAACCTGGCAAACCCGGGCCGGGTCGGACCGGGCTCAAAATGCTCAGGTCTAGAGTATATCCATGAGTTGGAGGAGTCTATTTAGGAGTTCTTGAGGCCGGAGACGACATCTATTGTGTCCTACCCCAATGCACTCGGGTTTGGTTCTGTGTTGCATTATGTTCTATTGCAATGGGATCAGTGTGATGTGGATGATGGAGTACACCGATATATATGGCCAATGGCGATCAGTGTCACCCGTGGTGAATTGACACTCCTCAAAACATGCCCAGAGAGATGTAGACTGCGCGCTTGGGTTGTAGATACAGAACCCAATAGGTTTTTTTTTTGTTTCAAAAACTGCTGTAATTCTCAGTAGTTCTCCCCTTTTATCTCCCTGCTTAGGCTCCGTCGGTTCTCCTTGGTGGTCTAGATATTGTTAACTTTTTTTGTGCCCGGTGTTTCTCACGGTTTCGTTCAATAAACAAGTCCCGTCGTGCCCTACGGACCGTGCCTATCAGGCCCGTAGATCTAGCCTACGGCCCAGGCCCGGTCAGCTGGCCTGATGGCCCGCCAGATCCACCGGGCCCGTCAGACCTACCAGTGAAACTAGAATTAATATTTTTTATATATTTATAAATATGTATTTATATTTATATATATATTTGTATACTTATATATACTTGTGTATATATCAGGCCGTGTCGGGCCAGCCCGCCGTGGCAAGGGTCTGGCCTAGGCACGGTCCTAAGGACGGACCGGGTGGTGCTCGGGCCGAGCCACAATACTGGCTTCGTGTCGGGCTCACAGGTCGGGCTGCATGCCGGTGTGTTTAGTTTGGAAATTTTGCAAAATTTTTCACTGTAATATTTTTGTTGTTATTTGACAAACTTTGTCCAAATATGGACCAACTAGACTCAAAAGATTCGTGTCGACATGTATATACTAAAAGTACAATTAGTTATTTTTTATCTATATTTAATGCTCCATGCATGCGTCCAAACATTGATGTGATGGTTGATGTGATGGAAAATTTTGCAAAATTGGTGCATCTAAACAAGGCGGTATGTTCTCACATCTCTCTAGTTAAAGCAAGCACAGTGGTGTGCGGAAACTTGGCCTCAAAATCAGTACAAGCCAAGACTCTGTCCAGTTTCTCAACAGTGACATTGTAAATAATTAGGCCAAGTATATTTCCTGCCGGACAACTCAATCTTTCTAAGATAAAGACATCAATAATCGAGTTGAAAAGAAAATGCCACCTAACATTATAGTTATCATTGTTCTTCTCCTCACGGCCACAGATAATGTTAAAGTCACCACCTGTAAATATAGGTATGGTTTTTTTAACACAACCGTACTAACTCAGACAAGAATCTTAGTCTATTTTCGTTTGAGTAGCCCCATAAACCGACACTAAGTTCAATTTAAAGTCATCGATTTTATTTCTTAACTTGAATCAGATGAAAAATTCTCCTTTCTCAATTTCTCCAATATCAAAAGTAACTAAATTAATGCCTAAAATCATGCCACTAGAACGCCCATTAGGTGATTTAATATGTCACAAGAAATCTCTGCCCGTGTAAATATTATTCAAAATATGTTGTGGAATGTTATCCTTTACGGTTTCTGATAAGCAATAAAATCTAGATTCTTTTTCTTTGTTAAGTCAGACAAGAATCTAAATTTTTTGGTCCCTAAAACCGTTGCAATTCCAAAAAACTTTCATTTAAACTGATTTAACTTGTTTATTACGACGAGTGCCTTTTTTCTTTGAAGTAAGTGATACGGGGGATTGTAGATCATATATGTCACTGCCCCCATCACCCAGGTCCTCCGTTAACTCAGTACACAGGAATTTCAAGGCATCTAAATCACTCTGCTCATCATATGAGCACTCCGTCCCAGTGTCATCTTGTTTCTCATTAACCATTGTAAGTTCAGGGGCTTGATCATTTTCATTTTCCATGTTTTTTTAAAATCTGTACCGAGTCCGCTACTTGATCAAAATTCAAAAGTTGACCCTAAAGAAACCGTCCTCGTCCATGTTATCATTGGGCTTTCTGCCTTCGGGCTTATCATCAGTAGGCTTACCATCAGTTACCGTCATCTGCATGACTGCATCCATATCAATTGGTTCTGGATTTTCAGCATTGTCTTCTTTTTTAACGCGAAACTGTAGCTCGTAAACATATTCCCTTGTCACCACATCCACCAAGTCTGGGTCTAGGATTAGGTCGCGTTTAGCACGGCTACATTCAGTCTCGCCTGACCGGCCATGTTTCTTAGTGAATTTCATATCCACCATTTTGGTGACTCCCAAAATAGAGCCAGCTGCCCAAATGATGGAAAAATCCCTCAAATCCCTATGACAAACCCCTAAACTGAATTCCTCAATGTCCACTCCTTTCTCAAAAACTAGTTTAGCTTTCACTATTTTTGTTTTCATTGGACCCCACAACACCATACTCTGGAGCTGCTCAGCCGATGGGAGAGTGGTAGTAAACTAGTAAAGGTATCTGCACCCTTTAATTTGCCTCAACTACCCAATTCTTTGTGCCCGGTGAAGGTGGCAGTCTTTCAAGTTCCACTGCGATTTGATCCGCAGTAATAGAACCTTTTTATGGCTCCACCGTGGCCAATTTGTCCTCTACGTACTTTTGTTTTCTGAGCTCCAAATAAAAACCAAGAGCATCAACTGCATAACCACAGGGACTAGCTGTCGGTTTGACCACCGCTTTCATTTGTGGACATACTCGTATATACGTACTCCCTCCATATTGTAAAACTTGACGTTTCAGACAGTGGCACGGTTTCCAAAACATCACTTTGACCACTTGTTTCTTTAAAAATATATATTGGAAAGTGGTATATGTATATTTTTATGAAAATGCTTTTCAAGTTAAATTTATTTATATGATTTTTACTTCTCTAAACTCAATAATTTAAAAGTTATTTATAATTTATATTCTCATGTTTGACCCAAACCTTGTCCAAAACGTTAGTTTTTTTTTATATGGAGGGAGTACGTACAGAAATTGCGTGCCCCGCCCTTGCTATGGCAACGATAGGTCGATAGAGAAAGGGCTTCCTCAGGTTGCTCATCTTTCTTGTCTTTTGTCATTCCTTTTTTTGAGCATGTCTTTTGTCATTCCTTATCCAGTTGGTGGTGCCTATAGCAGAAGCACCAGCCGCTGCCATGGGCGCAGAAGGCGCTGGTTGGAGCTGATGTCGGAGTCAGACCTCCGGCTCCGGCATTGGTCTGTTGCGTTTCCTAATGAGGTTGGTCATGTCAAGCACCTCGACCGCGTGCACCTTGATGGCCCCTGCCGATCGAGGCTTGTACCCTCCAATCCATGGTACGAGTTGTTGTCGCCACCGTATCCTCCACCATAGGCGCCAAATTCGCCGAACGCGCCACGACCCCTGCGGAAGCCAAATTGACCCCCACCGTACCATGGCCTCTCGAACCTGGGTGGGTTGAAGCCAGGATGGAAACCAGGATTGGTAGTAGGCCTGGCCAGATGCCCGGATCCTCCTTGACCCTGGCTGCCGCCTACCGTTGATCATCGCAGAATGAGGTGCGCCGTCGTTGGCATCAGAAGCCGCCATCGGTTTCCCTTTGCAGACGACTTCGGCTTCGGCGGCGTACGAGCGCGCTTGCAAATTGGCGGCTCTGTGTGTGTTGGCGTCGAGTAGGGGTTTCTGCTTTGCCTCGTTCCCAGTCGGCATTGGTCTGTCGCGTTTCGCAGTATAGACACCGATGATCAACCTGCCGATATATTCACCAAGCTACTTGATGAGAAAAGGTTTTGCAAGCTAAGAAATGAGTTGAACATTCTTGATTTCTCAAATATGAGTTGAATACACCCCACCCACTCTTGACATGCCTCTCCTTCGACTATGCAAGGTAAAGTTGCAATGACATGTCATTCATGGGATATTAGGACTTGCTAGATCATGTAAACATACAAGTTGCATCATAAGTGCATTCATGAGAAATCAAATGAATTTAATGGATATATATAGCATCACTATTGCTTCTATGTTTGATTTGATCTAGTGATGATATATGCCATGTTTGTGAGCTTGCAATCCTAGTGTTGAATCTAGAATATTTGCTATAAGTGTTTAATTCAACATAGGCAAGATAACCCTTCCAGTGAGGTGTGAAGAAGCTTGTCTTTGGTTCAAACCGAATTGAATATCTTTGGCAAGTAAGCTAGATGAGACCAAATTTGTCATAAAATTTTATTCTACCTCACCAAAACAACTAATGTAACTTACTCTCCACAACATGACCAAACCTTTGGGTCCATTAACTTTCAAACTGCATTTCTAGGTCCATTAACTTTTGGTGATGTGTCATTTAGGTCCATCAACTTTCAAAGTGTATTTCTGGGTCCATTAACTTTTGGGGTGTGTCACTTAGGTCCATCAACTCTTAAACTGCATTTCTGGGTCCATTAACTTTTCATTGTATGTCACTTGCCGCATACCCACGGGTCGCTCGTTGACGAGGCCGCTAGGAGTGGGGCCGCCTCGGGGAGCGTGACATCTGTGTCTATGCCGAGGACGTGGCGCGCAAGCTGGAGTACCTCCGCAGCCTATCGCTTGTGCACTAGGACATCTAGGGCGGCTCTAGGCATTCGATCGGGTGCACGGTCATCGAGATGGCCACGGGGCACGCGCCCTGGAGCGACATGGATGACCTCCTCACTGTGATCCACTGAATCGGGTACACAGATGATGTGTTGGAGGTGCCCGCATGGCTGTCACGCGTGAGATCAGTGCCGACGCCTGCATTTCTGGTGCTTGCATTTCGCTGGGAAGTTGCCAGAAATGCAGGCGCCAACACTGGGAAGTCACGATGCCTACCCCACCGCCGACACTGATCTCGTGCATGACAGCCATGCGAGCACCTTCGACACGTTGTCCGCGTACCCGATTCGGTGGACACAGTGAGGAGGTCGTCCATGTCGCTCCAGGGCGCGCGCCGCGTGGCTATCTTGATGACCGTGCACCCGATCAAGGGCCTAGAGCTACTCCAGACGTCCCCGTGCACGAGCGATAGGCCATGGAGGTACGCCATCCTGCGCGCCACGTCCTCGGAATAGGCGCAGATGTCGCGCTCCACAAGGGGGCCCTCACTCCTGGCGGCCTCGTCAGCGAGCAACCCGTGGATATGCGGCGAATGACATACGGCGAAAATTAATGGACCCAAAAATGCAGTTTGAGAGTTGATGGACCTAAGTGACACACCTCAAAAGTTAATGGACCCAGAAATGCAGCTTGAGAGTTGATGGACCTAAATGACACACCATCAAAAGTTAATGGACCCAGAAATACAGTTTGAGAGTTGATGGATCTAAGTGACACACCACCAAAAGTTAATGGACCCAAAAATACAGTTTGAGAGTTGATGGACTAAGTGACACATCACCAAAAGTTAATGAACCTACAATACATTTAACTCTTCAAAATATGTTGTGGAATGTTATCCTTTACGGTTTCTGATAACGCAATAAAATCTAGATTCTTTTTCTTTGTTAAGTCAGACAAGAATCTAAATTTTTTTGATCCCTAAAACCATTGCAATTCCAAAAAAACCTTTCATTAAAACTGATTTAACTTGTTTATTACGACGAGTGCCTTTTTTCTTTGAAGTAAGTGATACGGGGGATTGTAGATCATATATGTCACTGCCCCCATCACCCAGGTCCTCCGTTAACTCAGTACACAGGAATTTCAAGGCATCTAAATCACTCTGCTCATCATATGAGCACTCCGTTCCAGTGTCATCTTGTTTCTCATTAACCATTGTAAGTTCAGGGGCTTGATCATTTTCATTTTCCATGTTTTTTTTAAAAATCTGTACCGAGTCCGCTACTTGATCAAAATTCAAAAGTTGACCCTAAAGAAACCGTCCTCGTCCATGTTATGTTATCATTGGGCTTACTGCCTTCGGGCTTATCATCAGTAGGCTTACCATCAGTTACCGTAATCTGCATCCATATCAATTGGTTCTGGATTTTCAGCATTGTCTTCTTTTTTTAACGCAGAACTGTAGCTCGTAAACATATTCCCCTGTCACCACATCCACCAAGTCTGGGTCTGGGGTTAGGTCGGGTTTAGCACGGCTACATTCAGTCTCGCCTGACCGGCCATGTTTCTTAGTGAATTTCATATCCACCATTTTGGTGACTCCCAGAATAGCGCCAGCTGTCCAATTGATGGGAAAATCCCTCAAATCCCTATGACAAACACCATACTCAAAAACTAGTTTAGCTTTCACTATTTTTGTTTTCATTGGACCCCACAACACCATACTCTGGAGCTACTCAGCCGATGGGAGAGTGGTAGTAAAGGTATCTGCACCCTTTAATTTGCCTCAACTACCCAATTCTTTGTGCCCGGTGAAGGTGGCAGTCTTTCAAGTTCCACTGCGATTTGATCCGCAGTAATAGAACCTTTTTATGGCTCCACCGTGGCCAATTTGTCCTCTACGTACTTTTGTTTTCTGAGCTCCAAATAAAAACCAAGAGCATCAACTGCATAACCACAGGGACTAGCTGTCGGTTTGACCACCGCTTTCATTTGTGGACATACTCCCTCCCTCCACGAAAGAATAATTCCTAGAATCCGTGTCAGTCAAACTTTTTAAACTTTGACTAACTTTATAGAAAAAAGTAATAACATATATAGTATAAAATGAACACATTATGAAAATATAGTCTATGATATATGTAATGATACAAATTTGAGATCATCAATCTTGATAGTTTTTTCTAAAAATTTGGTCAAAGTTTAAAAAGTTTGACTTAGGACAACTCTAGAAATCTGTTTATTCGTGGACAGAGGGAGTACTCGTATATAAGTACATACAGAAATTGCGTGCCCCGCCCTTGGTATGGCAACGATAGGTCGATAGCGAAAGGGCTTCCTCAGGTTGCTCATCTTTCTTGTGTCTTTTGTCATTCCTTTTTTTAGCATGTCTTTTGTCATTCCTTGTCCAGTTGGTGGTGCCTATAGCAGAAGCACCAGCCGCTGCCATGGGTGCAGAAGGCGCTGGTTCGAGCTGATGTCGGAGTCGGACCTCCGGCTCCGGCATTGGTCTGTTGCATTTCCTGATGAGGTTGGTCATGCCAAGCACCTCGACCGCGTGCACCTTGATGGCCCCTACCGATCGAGGCATGTACCCTCCAATCCATGGTACGAGTTGTTGTAGCCACCGTATCCTCCACCATAGGCGCCATATCCGCCGAACGCGCCATGACCCCTGCGGAAGCCAAATTGACCCCCACCATACCATGGCCTCTCGAACCTGGGTGGGTTGAAGCCAGGATGGAAACCAGGACTGGTAGTAGGCCTGGCCAGATGCCTGGAATCCGGATCCTCCTTGACCCTGGTTGTCGCCTGTCGTTGATCATCGCAGAATGAGGCGCGTCGTCGTTGGCATCAGAAGCCGCCATCGGTTTCCCTTCGCGGACGACTTCGGCTTCGGCGGCGTACGAGCGCGCTTGCAAATTGGCGGCTCTGTGTGTGTTGGCGTCGAGTAGGGGTTTCTGCTTTGCCTCGTTCCCAGTCGGCATTGGTCTGTTGCGTTTCGCAGTATAGGCACCGATGATCAACTTGCCGATATATTCACCAAGCCACTTGATGAGAAAAAGTTTTGCAAGCTAAGAAATGAGTTGAACATTCTTGATTTCCCAAATATGAGTTGAATACACCCCACCCACTCTTGACATGCCTCTCCTTCGACTATGCAAGGTAAAGTTGCAATGAGCCAATGACATGTCATTCATGGGATGTTAGGACTTACTAGCACTACTACAAAAACATGCTTTTAGCCCCGGTTGGGAAGGGGCTTTAGCCCCGGTTTTCCCAACTGGGACTACCAATCCAAGACTAAAGGTGGGAGCCTTTAGCCCCGGCCCACCTTTAGCCCCGGGTGCTCCGAACCGGGGCTAAAGACTCCCACGAGAAAAAATAAATTTGCGTTTGTGAGATTCGAACTTAGCACCTCTCGCCTCACGCGCGCTTACTAACTGAGCTATACGACCCATGTGATACAGTTCTGGATGTTTCCTTTTGAATACACTCGTGAAGGACCTTTAGCCCCGGTTGGTAACACCAACCGGGGCTAAAAGGTCACCCTTTAGTCCCGGTTGGTATTACCAACCGGGACTAAAGGCTTGGGGACCTTTAGTCCAGGTTAGTAATACCAACCGGGACTAAAGGTTCACCTTTAGTCTCCGTTGGTTTTACCAACCGAGACTAAAAGTCTTTAGTCCCGGATGCAATTTTGTGCCGAGACTATAGCTCAGTTGATAGATCGGCCAAAGACCATTTATGTTGTAGTGTAGATCATGTAAACATACAAGTTGCATCATAAGTGCATTCATGAGAAATCAAATGAATTTAATGGATATATAGCATTACTATTGCTTCTATGTTTGATTTGATCTAGTGATGATATATGTCATGTTTGTGAGCTTGCAATCCTAGTGTTGAATCTAGAATATTTGCTATAAGTGTTTAATTCATCATAGGCAAGATAACCCTTCCAGTGAGGTGTGAAGAAGCTTGTCTTTGGTTCAAACCAAATTGAATATCTTTGGCAAGTAAGCTAGATGAGTCCAAATTTGATAAAATTTGATTCTACCTCACCAAAAGAACTAATGTAACTTACTCTCCACAACATGACCATACCTTTTTTATAATCAATGACAAAGAGGGAGAGATAAGTCACAAAAATATGCTAATGGAAAGGGGTAAATTAAAATTTTATGAAGCACACAAGTAGGGGGAGCAAGCTCATGAACAAGTTGTTGCATTTGGTTGTGCATTAATCATATGACTTGCTCTTGCACATGAATTTAAATTTATATACATGCTTGTGTGATGTAATGCTAGTCTAGAATTTGAATGATGAAATGATCTACTAGCATGAATAGGTTGTAACTAGACATACTTAGATTTACATATGGATTAAGAACCTTTATTATAATGTTGATCTCATGGGGTTCTTGAACTTTGATGTATGTCTAGTGCAACAATGGTGCTACAGATGATGTAAAAGGCAACTCTGATTGGTATCACGCTTCAAAGGTCCATTTCTTATAACTTAACATCATTTTGGTAGAATTACTCTCCCACAAATTTTATATCCATACATATGTGCAAAGCTTCAATCCAAACTCTATGCACATATGTAGGGGGAGCTAATCCTACCAAAACCAAATTCGTGATGATTGTCCAAATCTTATTCATGATTCAAATTGCTTGGACAAGCATGACAAGTTCAAAATCTTTATTATAAAATCATCTTTGTGAGGTTGTCATCAATTACCAAAAAGGGAGAGAATGAAAGTCTCTAGTTTGGTTTTGGATAATTGATGAAACCTAAGGACTAACCTTGTTTCTAAGTGGATGATTTAGAGAAAGGTAGTCCATGCCAAGTGGAGCTCAATGACGAGTCATGACATGAAGTTATGTAACCTAAGCATGGTGAAGATCAAGATGGGCTTGGCTCGATGGACCGGTTGGAAATGTGAAGGGCAAGTTGAGGCTTCGAAGCAAAGGACCGTGCGATGGTGAAGCTTGGGCAAGACTTGGCGCCGATGGACCGACCAATGGTGAAGAGCAAGTAATATCGAGATCGATGGACCAAGATGGTTTCATGATGACATGGAGTGTCACATGTCATGTAAAGGCTTGGCGGTTGGAGGATCGACAAAATAGGCTCAAGGCAAAGGTATAACCTATAGGGCCATTTTATTTTGCACTCAAGACACCGTAGAGAGTGTGAGTGGTTTAGGATCGATAGCCAAACTATGAAGAGGGGAAGTCTTTGGTAATTCGGTTCACGAGTGCCACTAGGTCCATCATTTCATGTGATTGCATTAGGATCTAGTGTGTGATGAAAAATCCTTTGAAAAATGCTAACACACATGCACATGGAGATGTCACTTGGTGGTGTTGGCACATTTGCAAAGGAGAAGAAGTTGGAGAAGGTTCGACGAACTCTTGTGTTGGAAAAGAGAGATGATGGCTCTTGGATTGGAAAACTGCGGATACATGGGTGTATGCCGAGTCTCTGAGTGATGAGTGATTGTCAACGGGTTTGAACGCATGTTCTTTGGCTTGTGTTGTGTAGGTGTCAAGCACGGAGACAGTGATCGAGGGCAAGGTGAAGGTCAAGTAGAGACGTGCCGTGCCGATGGACTGGGAGCGGTGAAGGGCGGACGTGAGGCTTGGACTGAGGGACCGGTGGCCTGAGGATCAGCTGTGGTGGCTGACAGCCTGGGACAGCGACGAGCGAAGACTTGCGGGGCATGGTGTTGCTCGGGTCAAGGACCTGAGGACACGTGTCGGTGGACGGGGTGCACGGGAGGTGCATCCTCTCTACAGCTTCGGTTTGGTGGTAGAGCCAGAGAAAAACCATCGGGTGGACGGTTTCCGAGTTTGGGCCACAAAACTCGGGCTGAGGACAGTTTCCAGGTTTGGGCCTCAAAACCTGGGCGCTGGCGGGTTTCCTGGTTTCGGCCTCAAAACTAGGGGATGGACTTGGAGGCTGGTTTCCCGGTTTGGGCCTCAAAACCGGGGGTGGACGTAAAGGCCTGGTTTCCCGGTTTCGGCCACAAAACCGGGGGTGCAGAGCGAGGGCGGCACGTGGCGGCAATCGGGAGGTTGCGTCGAGGCAACGCTACGAGTTGTGCGGGCGTGGCCGTCGGATCACCACCTACCTTGAGTTGGTCCAGAATAACCCTAGGGTTTAGCTGGTTCGCTCTGTAATTAGAGAGGGGTAGAGTAGGAATTAGAATTAGGATAAGTAGAGGGAGACACCCTCCTCCCATTCTATCTCAGTCATTTGCTCTTTGCTTCTAGGGTTTCCTGCTCTCCCAATCCCCTGCTGTAGCTAGCTGAGATCCGCAGAGAACCATACCTCTATGTACTGGAGATTTTGAGGAAGTGAGGCCGTAACCTCACGATTGTAGCGTGTGGTAGCCACATGGTTGCAGATCGATGTGTTGATTCACATTTTGGTTCGTGTTCTTCGCGTTCTTCAATTCTCCGTGTTTTTCCCGTTGTTCGATCTCTTTGCTCAGTTCATCTTTTGCAAATCCGTTTAAACTAAGTTGTTCTAGGTCATGGGGCACTTCTTTCCACCGAAGGAATTAACCTCTAACCTCACGGTCTAGGAGATCGATCGATTTTCGTTTCGGGTCAAGTTTTTCTCCCTTCCCCGGAAATTCTTTGATTCATCGATTTGGAGATAGGTTCGAGCCATGATCTCTTAGAGATAGCTCACTATCCTCCTTGTGACTCCTCTCACCGAGTTTGATCCCTAGAGGATTTGTTTTGGGTGAGATCGAGTCGAATCGGTGAACGAACAGTGCAGTTTCGGGGTGACCGGACGCTGGGTCGGGCTGACCGGACGCGTTCGGTGGTTGAATACCTTGCGGGGGTGTTCTGTTGACTTGACTGGACGCTGGTTTTTGGGTCTGACCGGACGCGCAGGTTCCACTGTTCACCTACATTGGCTTGTGTGACCGGATGCTCTGTGCATCGACCGGACGCTCGACTTCAGTGAGTCCGGTCAGAAATAGAGAGGTTCCAAAACGAGTTTTGGTTGACCGGACGCGTTCGGTGCCTGTTGACCGGACGCAGGCAGAGTCCGGTCACTTCTAGTTTTGCGCAGTTTTGTCCGTTGTTCGTTCGCTCGTTGTCAGTTTTGGTTCTCGACTTTTGCGTTGGATTTCTAGAGTTGTGAAGTGTCTCGCTGTGCTTCTTGGAAGCATCCACCCTACATCTAGGGTCATGGACACTTACGAGCTCTAGAGTTTGCTCTTGGGGTTGATTTACGGGACAGTGGCAACAAGTTTCCGAAAGGAATTTTGAAGCTCCTATTCACCCCCCTCTGGTCGCCTTGCTATTGCATTCTCGGTCCTTCAAAAACTGCTTTGATCATTTGTGAATTGGATTAAGTGTCTATGTGGGTTGTGTAGCCCTCTAAGTAAGCTTTCCAACGAGCCCAAGAACATCGAAAACGGAGTTCGAAGCTAAGAGATGTACCCAATTTATTGCGGAGTGGTCTGCCGCCCAGTTGAGCTGCAGACGCGTCCGGAGTGGGCTACTGATGCGTCCGAAGACATCCGGATGCTACCCAGTGAGGTACGCAGCACATGGGGAACTCCGGACGCACACTATGGACGCGTCCGGAGTGGTCCGGACGCTACTCAGGGCCACCCGCGCCTTGAGGCAAGCTCCGGATGCATCCGGAGTTGAACTATGGACGTGTTTGAAGGTTGGCAACGGCTAGTTTTTGTTTGAATCGATTTGTGAAGTGTGGATGCTGAGGTGAGCGTCCGGAGTTGAACTATGGACGCGGCCATAGTTGGCTTTTGAATCGGTTTGGTTGCCGCATGGAAAATGAACGTCTTTGGACGCGTCCGGAGTTCCCAAAAAATTGAATTCATGGGGAATCTTTTGGGTAACAGCTAGTTGGATGGCTTGGGCTTATAAATAGAGGGTGGTCGGGGCTTGGCTCCCTCTCTTGTTCCTCTAACTTGCTTGGCATCCCCTTGAGCTGAAAAATAACCCTCCTCTCATCCTCTCTTGCTTGGTTGCTCGTCATAAGTGAGGATTGAGTGATTTGAAGTGCATTGCATGAGTTGATTCATCTAGTGGCACTTGTGAGTCGTTTGGCCGATGGATTTCTTGTTACTCTTGGAGAGTACCGTCTCCTAGCCGGCTTGGAGGTTGTTGGGGGTGTTGGGAAGAGTTGGTGATTGTTCTTACCCACCTCCGGTGCTGCCACATAAGCAAAGTGGAAGTAATTAGTTTCTTAAAATTTACAACTCTTGATTTTGTTTGTGCAGAATGCCAAGAAAATATTGGTGGTCGATTTCAACGTCCATCATGAGATGGTACGCATGAGATATTTTACCAAGATGACACTGTGTTGTTTTGTTAAATCCACAGGTACTAAGCACAACATTTAATTTCTTGTTTAATGTATATGTATTAGACGCCCAGAGTATTCTCTCCTATAGACCTATGGGTCGTGTGGACCAATCATTTGGTGCCCCTTTTCAACAAGTTCTATTTTTTTAATTATGTTTATTCGTGTAGAGAAAAGATTTTTCCCAACAGTAAAAAGAAGTGTTCAAATATTGGTGAAGGCAAAGGAAAAGACTTTAATGTCAATATCTCTTTGAAAAAAGAATTGGAAAATAATGATTTGCTTGTTGTCTTTGACTGCTTGTTTATACCACTCGTCAAGCAGTATAACCCTGATTACGTACTAGTCTTTGCTGGTTTTGATGCAGGTACCTATATTTTGAATGTGCTTTATGTTTTTATTAATTACAATTGAATTAATGGGTTGCATACCCTTTGTTTGTTTATACGTTAGCGATTGGTGATAATCTGGGTCAATCCTATATCACACCAGATTGTTTTGGACAACTAATCCGCAAGGTAAGTAGGAAACATTAAAGTTTTTTTCAGCTGAGTGTTTCCCTTTTTCTTTCTTTTTATGCATGAATCGGCTAAAACTTCTAAAATACATAGTGATTTGTAGAAAAATCATTAAATGACAAATCTAGTTTTTTTGAACTCCTTATGAGTATGATTTACTGAATCTGAGTATGTAGTCTTTTTTGAAGTAGCTATATTTTGTTATCACCTATCTACCATAAAAATCTCAGCTTCACATTAAATGTTTGCCACATCACCCAAAGTTAATGCGCATGTTTTTAATCTATCAAATGCAATAACAGTCTGGTAATTTTGAGTTCATAAGTTTCTTGTACTGCCCTCACTTTGCTTGCTAATTGAGTGATGTGATGCTTGGTTATGTTATGAATGGTTTGAATCTATATGCATGACTTGTATGTATGCTCTCTTTTTAGCACCACAAAATAGTGGATATGTTGTTGAAGCATGTTTTTAATCTTTTTCTTATACCTTGTTTAGATCCATGTTGTGTGTGTTAAGAAAGGTTTTGATGCTATTTGGGACCAGCCCAAAACACTTAGAAAGTCTCTTCTTTTCTCTCTGTGTTCAACTATGTTTGCTATTAAATAAAGGAATGTCTAGTGAATGTAGCTAAAAGATGAACCTCACCATATATCCTCCACATTTGCTTGAGTGTGTATAAGTAATGTTAACCTTTTTTAATAATAATTGAGAGCTATGTAAATTAACTCATGTATATATTATCTTGTTAAAGAACCAAATGAAGAACTTTGTTAAATGTGTTTATTCTGACTTCTAGACATTCTAGTGAATAGAACTAATGCTAACAAATATTATGGACATTTCGGAAGTTGTTGTATTGTTAAAAAACTAACTTCAGGACATACACAACAACATTCTAGTGAATATAACTAATGCTAACAAACCTCCTGTTGGAACGTTTGTTAGCACTAGTCCATGCTTGATTTATGACTTGCTTAGGGATGAAAGGCTTAAGCAACATGTGTCCTACTTTAACCATTTCCAACCTGTTGATTGTGTAATGCAATGGTGTATGTCGTGCTCGTGCATGCTCTTTAGTTATGTAAACTTGTTTAATCAATACTTTTTACTATGTGTGCCTTGTGAAACATTTTTTCAGTTGTGTAAACTTGTTTAATCAATACTTTTTACTATGTGTGCCTTGTGAAACATTTGTTTAAGGTGATGGATGACTATGTTAGATGAAATATGACAGCCTTAGTACTTTTGGTGATGTTAATCTTACTTAGTTATTGATAGCTAAACCTTTCATTAGATTGACTTAATCAACTTGTCTATCACTAGATTTTTCTCATTTAAGACTTTGTTTTGCTATCATTAATTCAGCTCAAAAGTATTTCGGATAAGAGGTTGGTGCTCGCCTTGGAAGGCGGATATAATTTGGATTCTCTTGGTGACTCATATTCTGAATGTACCAAGAGCTTCGTAACAATGAGACTACAGATGTTGTGAAGTGTAGGTTTGAAGATATGAAGAAAGAAACATCAAAGGCTATTAATCAAGAGAGCTTCTTAACAATGAGACTACAGATGTTGTGAAGTGTAGGTTTGAAGATATGAATAAAGAAACATCAAAGGCTATTAATTAAGTATGTAACTGTATCTATTGCTTCATATGTGTTGTTCGTTTATGATTGTCAAATTGTTGAAAATATTTTATTTCCCACAGGTTAAGTCTGTATTGGTGGAGTTTTGGCTTTGCTTGGATGCGGCGGATCCTGATCAAACATGAGCGATGACAATCTTTAGAGCGGTGACAATCTTCAGCTCTAGAAAGCCTCGTCTATTTGTTTGTCCTGCCCCAGTCACTAGTCAATGTTGTGCCTCTACAAAATAAGTATCATATCATCAACGTGTAACTAACCCACTCACCATCAAAGGAATATCTATTTTTGCATCATGTCTGTGTGATCGTGCTACGTGCCAACCATGATCGGATGATTGAGTGCAGTATCGGGCGTGGAGATTGGGGAAGGGGAAGCATAGCACGACAGTGGGTGTGGATGAGTTTTATTATAAGAATAGTGTGACACGTACATGGATGTGAGAGTAAACGAGCAATTGTATGGATGGGTAGGGTATGCTGGAGGTTCGAGATGTTACTAACTTGGTGATTTGAGAGAATGATGACTCCATTAGTGGAGATTACTATATATAGAGAGCCACATGGGCCATATAGGCCTATAATAGATGGGCCTTCATATACTTAACACCCCCCTTCAAACTCAAGGTGGAACAAAAGAATCTAACACATTGAGTTTGAGTAAATGAAGCCGATGTTGCTCTCTAGTCTGTGCCTTAGTAAAAAAGTCTGCCAACTGCAATTCGGAGGGCACATACTGAAGATCAATGGTTTTCTGATTACAATGAAAACGAGTGAAGAAGGCATCAACCCCGATATGCTTTGTAAGTTCATGCTTCACAGGATCATTAGCAATCTGTATGGCTCCTGTATTATCACATAGAAGTGGTGTGGGGGCATCACAAGAAATTCCAAAATCAGTCAACAACCATCGAAACCATACAATCTCTAAAGTAGTAGTTGCAAGTGCTCGAAGTTCCGCCTCTGCACTAGAACGAGATACAACTACTTGCTTCTTGGACTTCCATGCAATAAGAGAAGAGCCAAGAAAGATGCAATAACCTATGATGGAACGACGATCTGTTGGGTCACTCGTCCAAGTAGAGTCCGAGTAAGCATGTAGCTGAAGCGGATTATCATGAGCATAGAACAAACACTGAGAAGTTGTCCCCCTCAAGTATCTCAGTACCCTAAGTAAATGGCCATAATGTATAGAAGTAGGAGCACTCACGCACTGACTCAAAATATGAACGACATGGGCAATGTCTGGTCTAGTGACTGTGAGATAAACAAGGCTGCCTACAATGTGGCGATACCGAGTGGGATCCACAAGAAGTGTACCATCTGTAGGACGAAGCTTGATGTGAAGGTTCATAGGTGTGGCAACAGTATGAGTATCAGTAATGCCAAAGCAAGCAATAGTATTGTTGGCACAAAACGTGACGCCTCGCGCCAGGCACATAGCAAGTCGAAAAGCTAGCTTCAATCAGATGCCCGAAGTGTGTTGAATCCAGAGACGTGCCAGTCGGATTGACCTAAAAACCAACAAGGGATAAAAATGTGAGAATACCTTTGGAACATGCCGGGTAAGACCAGACAGTTCCATATGTACGGCTTTGAAAGTCAATCACGACGGCACACAGCTATAGAAGTTGTCTGTCGAAACAGGTTTATAATGTCATTCGGCAAGTATAAAGAGAAAGCACATAAACATGTTGAGTGCCGAACACATATGTAACAAAAGGAGAAAAAAGGGTAACTTGTGAATATAAATCTATTCAGATAACACATGCATAGGCTAATCCAACTAGTTTGTCGCACGTCTAGTCTTCATAAACCCGTCAAGCATAAACTCAAGCAGAGCTAATCCACCGCATGATACCACTTGCTACAAGTCTACACCACTCCTCATAATTAGATTAATTCACCGCATGATACGATCTAATTATAAGGAGCTAAAAGCATACATACATCTGAATAGATCTATATAAACTCATTACTCATGTAAGCTTAACCAGAATCGGCAGACTAGCCGAACTGGGGTCCATGAAGAAGGAACATACAAGCAAGCATGATTAAACTAATCTAAAACCTGTATCTGCCGCATGATACCCTGTTCTATCAAAGCCTAACCATGATCGACATGCATGAACCCACAGCATGTAACAATCTAGATTGAAAGTTGATTCGGTCATCACGATCTTATGATTAGCAAAGCACAAGCAAAATTCGTGCAACGAGGCCGACCAAAGATCAATCTAGATTGGGCAAAAAGTGTTACAAGAATTAAATAAATAAAACATATAACACATGATAACTTAATGAATCTATTAGATCTGCCAAATCTAATAGAGCCGATAACTATTTTTACTCATGACTTAATCCGCCGCACGATACAAGGCATAAGAAAAAACTTCTCATCATAAGCTTAAATCCGCCGCACGATACTAAGCTTAACATACGAGACTACTTGCATCATATCTAAATCTACCGCATGATACTAGACATGATAGCAAGGTTGCCGGTACTTACAGAGCTCGACGGATCGATGATTCCTCTCGAAGAACTCGACGACATGACTAAGGACTCGAAGGTGGCACGGGGCCGGTTTGTATTGATATGGTTGTGAACACTTTTTACAATAGCCAAGGATTTATATTTATACCCTGGACGCGGTACAAGTCCTAAAAGGACACGACTATGAAACGTTAAAGGGAAAAACTACATTTGTGGCCTTTAACCCCCTTCGGAAACTTTATTGCTTTAATTGTCGCAATTTTGTTGTCCGATCGGCTCTTGCTCCCGTCGTTTCAATGGAAACTCCCTTTTTCTCAGAATAGCCGACCGCATAAGCAATTGTCGAATCCTTGGAAACTAGCCGACCGCATGGATACTTGTCGAATGCCTTCATGCGCCCATCTCCGCACACTGGACATGCATGCCGTCTTCTAGCCTTTCCTTCATCGTGAAGCCATTTATGCTAAATATAGAACTGGACGTCGAGACATGCATGCTTTATACATATTTATATTTAAATTGCCTTCTTTGCTTGCTTGCCACATCACAACACCACCAAATCCAACTCCTGGTCAATGAGATCAGACCCCTCTGATTCTTGAATACTTATTTAATCTGTCACGGTCATGGTCGATTATCCTCGTGATCGGCTTCTCTTGCCATATCTATTTCCCGAATGGAGTAACCGACTGCTTGGCCGTCTACCGAATGCTCTTCTCACCGTTCGTTGGGTCCACCTGTCATCTTCTCAAGTTTTGACCAAAATCCAGTGTTAACACAGGCCCCCCTAGTTCGGAGTATGAATTGTCATGCTTCGAACTATTTGATCTCTGTTGGTCTTCTTCAAAAAGCCAAGAAATCCACTGATAGCAATAACATTTTCTCACCATGTTTCCACAATTTTGCCTGTAAAACAATAATTCTCCAATACATGTGGAAACAAGTTAGTTACAAATACACATGTGTATAAATATTATAGTTCTTCCATTTTATTGATCAGAAGATGCTACAATGCCGACTACATCTCAAAAGTATCATATTTTATAACCAAGATTTCTTTTAAACTTGAATAAAATGGTACCTTATTCATCCATCCGTCTCTTTAATTATGGGGCTTTAGTTCTCACTGAGTCCTCAAGTGATTGCAAAACAGAATAACTACAGAAATGCTTATCTTTTACCCCTTGATCACTTTTCATCCGGAGTTTTTATCATTATCTTTATATAAAATCGTATCACATAATATTGCAAAGTCAAAGACTCGACCATAAGGAGATACAAGCCATAAACCTAGATCAAGAAGTGCAAGTAAATATTTTATTACTTTTTCTTTTGTATATGTCATTCTCCCTACCTTTTAAAATTATGAAGCTACTGGGCCTTCGGCCATCTTTTATTTTATTTGGCGGTCACTTGACCTTTTCTTTTTCATATTTTTATTTTGGCGATCACTTGATCTTTTTTTCTTTCTCAGTTCTGGCGGACACGTGTCCGTCGTTTTTATTTCTGAGATTTATAGAATAGCCTCATATTTTTAATCAGAGAGAGAATGCACATGCAAAACACTTATTAGTTTATAACGTGTACGTGAATCTTGATCTCGAGAATATGACTATAATCTCAACTAGTAGTCACAATGATTTGACAATGCTCAATATGATATTAATTAAAATTTATTATTTCATTAAATCTTCGAATTTCAAGTATCTCTCAGAATAATGTCATTGCAAATTCTACCTCTATTCATATCCCACAATTACTTTCAGACAAAGTTTAAATTCTATGCAACCCACAAATTTCAAAGACTTCAAGATAAATATAATAACCACTAGACCCAAATCTTAAAGAAATCAAAGCTATAAACCAGACACAGGTGAAACATAAAATAGAGCATCTATTTATCATTTCAACAATGGATAACCCAAAATATTTATATCACATATTCATAGAGTGGAATTTTTTTAGTGCGGAGACGCAACATGAGAGGTCTCGCTTTTTAATGATTTTAATTTTAAGCTCTGAAACTATTAGAGAAGCGAGGGTAAAATTACACAAACCACCGTTGAAGATGAAGCAACCATTCGTCTTGTCCTTCTTCACGATGGATCACTCGATGCTGTACGATGTGTGCGTGTTGATCTCAGCCCCCTGACTCGTAGTCACAGCGGCGTAATCGATGATTCACTGTGTCCTCCTTTCTCTCATCTGAGACGTCTTCGCCGAATACGGGTTGAAAATATTTGAAGCCAATCATAACCGTCAATCCTTCTTCTGCAAATGACTTGCTGCTTCAGATCTTGTAGCTGTTCTGACTATAATTGAACTTGTCATCGTTGCATGTGTCTTGTTGGCACCGCCTTATTCAAGGCCATCAGCAAAAGTATCTCTTTCAATATGAAGTGTGCTGAAAACGTTTTAGCCGATGGTCTTCTATCGGCCGTCCAGTTGCTAACGTCCTTTGTGCCTCTGATGTAGCCTTTCGTAACCTTATCACCAGATTGAGCTTTGCGTTACTCAGGAAAAGGTAAAGTTATATTAATAGGAGCCGAAGATTCTGTCTTATCGGCTTTTGCTTAGTATGCCTTTTGACTTTTTTCTTGTTGAGGAACTGGAATGTTTTAGGTGAGCATGCTGTCAGGTAACTCACGGTAGCTTCAAAGAATGTCATTTTTGATGAAGCTGAGTGTGTCGTAGAGGACGAATACGAGCTCGGCGGTGCGTGGATGCGTGCACGATGAGGTTCAGGCCCCCCGAGTGTAGTTGATGCAGGAATTTGAGCATGTTCACCTTATGTTTTTTCTTCTCATTAGTTCTTCATATCTAATCTTGTAGAAGGCTTGTAAGAGAATCTGAGGAACTGCTTGGTATGATCTTTGAGCCGCCGATGATCTTCATCTACCGTGACCTAGATTTTTTTTGGGGGGAATAAACGTACACGAATTTAGGTCTGCTCAGCAGCAACGGTGTGCTTCACCGAGTAATCGGCTCTTCCAGTGGCCAATAGAGCTTTTGTTAAAGTCACCGACTGACCAATATCTAGTGGCAAATGATAGAACTGTACGCATGGATTGTGTTCATGCACGAACAATTGCAGCTGCAATCTACCTTGCACCCATTAATACTTCTGTTTTTAACGAGCACAGGCTGGTGTCTCTTTGTCTCAGACCAGTTCATCCATCAGCCAGAACAACTTCAATACCAATTATCTCCTTATCATTGGATTAGAAATTGACAAATGGCCTCTAAATCTTCTTTCCGAATTTATTCTTCTTGAATTGATAACCTCGATGCACCAAATTCAATTGATTTGAACTTCTGACTTTTCATCCACTTTAGCCGATTCCTGTATGCATATCGGCCAATTATTATATTTTTCTTGTGTTGTTGTATCCACTGATTCCTTTCCTGAACAATCGATTCCAAAGATGACATGCAGATAAGCTATCGGCCAACTTCCCTCGGCTGACGTATGACCCCTTGATAATCAATCGGCTATTTATAGCAGCATGCAAGTAAATCTGAGTTTGGACTTCATCTCTTTGAACATCTCCATGGAAATCTTCCTTTTATTTATCTCTTCATGTGCATAACGTGCCATGATATATTTGAAGACCGATACATTCATGTCATGATGTATTTAAAGCCATTTTATTTTTAGGAGAAACCATATCTGCCAATTCTATCTTTAGGAGAAGTTCATTAGCTTCTTTAATTAGTTTCTATGTCCCTGCGCAGAGCAAATCCACCCATGCATGCTATCTGCGTCTTCGTAGATGCCATGTACACTCAGTTGATCAGCAGCTATCCCGTGCGTACACGTTGAATCGGCTTTGACAATCAAACAGGAATTGTTGTCCCACTGGGCGTGCCAAAAAGTGTGTTGGCGCAAAACGTGACGCCTCGCGCCAGGCACACAGCAAGCCGAAAAGCTAGCTTCAATCGGGTGCCCGGAGTGTGTTGAATCCGGAGACGTGCCAGTTGGTTTGACCTGAAAACCAACAAGGGATAAAAATGTGAGAATACCTTTGGAACATGCCGGGTAAGACCAGACAGTTCCATATGTACGGCTTTGAAAGCCAATCACGATGGCACACAGCTATAGAAGCTGTCTGTCGAAACAGGTTTATAATTTCATTCGGTAAGTATAAAGAGAAAGCACGTAAACATGTTGAGTGCCGAACACATATGTAACAAAAGGAGAAAAAAGGGTAACTTGTGAATATAAATCTATTCAGATAACACATGCATAGGCTAATCCAACTAGTCTGTCGCACGTCTAGTCTTCATAAACCCGTCAAGCGTAAACTCAAGCAGAGCTAATCCACCGCATGATACCACTTGCTACAAGTCTACACCACTCCTCATAATTAGATTAATCCACTGCATGATACGATCTAATTATAAGGAGCTAAAAGCATACATACATCTGAACAGATCTATATAAACTCATTACTCATGTAAGCTTAACCAGAATCGGCAGACTAGCCGAACTAGGGTCCATGAAGAAGGAACATATAAGAAAGCATGATTAAACTAATCTAAAACCTGTATCTGCCGCACGATACCCAGTTCTATCAAAGCCTAACCGTGATCGACATGCATGAACCCACAACATGTAACAATCTAGATTGAAAGTTGATTCGGTCATCACGATCTTATGATTAGCAAAGCACAAGCAAAATTCGTGCAACGAGGCCGACCAAAGATCAATCTAGATTGGGCAAAAAGTGTTACAAGAATTAAATAAATAAAACATATAACACATGATAACTTAATGAATCTATTAGATCTGCCAAATCTAATAGAGCCGATAACTATCTTTACTCATGACTTAATCCGCCGCACGATACAAGGCATAAGCAAAAACTTCCCATCATAAGCTTAAATCCGCCGCACGATACTAAGCTTAACATATGAGACTACTTGCATCATATCTAAATCCACTGCATGATACTAGACATGATAGCAAGGTTGCCGGTACTTACGAAGGTCGACGGATCGATGATTCCTCTCGAAGAACTCGACGACACGACTAAGGACTCGAAGGTGGCACAGGGCCGGTTTGTATTGATATGGTTGTGAACACTTTTTACAATAGCCAAGGGTTTATATTTATACCCTGGACGCGGTACAAGTCCTAAAAGGACACGACTATGAAACGTTAAAGGGAAAAACTACATTTTTAGCCTTTAACCCCCTTCGGAAACTTTATTGCCTTAATTGTCACAATTTTGTTGTCCGATCGGCTCTTGCTCCCATCATTTCAACGGAAACTCCCTTTTTCTCAGAATAGCCGACCGCATAAGCAATTGTCGAATCCTTGGAAACTAGCTGACCGCATGGATACTTGTCGAATGCCTTCATGCGCCCATCTCCGCACACTGGACATGTACGCCGTCTTGTAGCTTCCTTCATCGTGAAGCCATTTATGCTAAATATAGAACTGGACGTCGAGACATGCATGCTTTATACATATTTATATTTAAATTGCCTTCTTTGCTTGCTTGCCACTTCACAACGCCACCAAATCCAACTCCTGGCCAATGAGATCAGACCCCTCTGATTCTTGAATACTCGTTTAATCTATCATGGTCATGGTCGATTATCCTCGTGATCGGCTTCTCTTGCCATATCTATTTCCCGAATGGAGTAACCGACTGCTTGGCCATCTACCGAATGCTCTTCTCACCGCTCGTTGGGTCCACCTGTCATCTTCTCAAGTTTTGACCAAAATCCAGTGTTAACAAATATCCTGGGTGTACTTGGCCTGAGAGATCTGGTAGCCCTTCTTAGAATACAACACCTCAATTTCTAGGAAGTAACTAAGATCACCCAAATCAGACATTTGAAATTGTTCGCTGAGTTGCTTCTTGACAAGAGAGATGTGTTCCATGTTGTCGGGTACTTAGATAAGGGGTACCCTTATACCTTGATTAAAAAACTAAACCTCAACAAACCCACTATCATTCCTCGGCCCTGATTTCCAAACCAGCCCAAGTGCCAACCCATACTGGGCCAACCTACGAACGAGTCTCGACGACTCAGTCCGCATCAACCTCGAGGAGTCCCTTCTCGAGATAAGAGCCGATCCTTCGAGGGACTCCTCAATTACAGAAATTTCCTGAGCGAATGAGGCATGCCTCGAGTGCAGAGCACCCCTCGAGCACCTACTCCCTGTACGGCTCCAGGAGCATTAAATGCGCTATACCTACTCCCGTCTAAATTGCATGGCTACAACAGATACCACAGTGAGTCATACCCTGCTTAAATCCAACTTTTATTGCCCATACCCAGGAAACAAGCAAATCATACAACACTGTTACGCTATACCGCGCACTGTGCCTCGTCAGGCACCCCCTCGAGATGCAATTGTCAACACATTTCCCATGTTTTCTGGAGCTCGATCTTATCCATACAAGCCTCGACTGCCTTGACCACCCCCTCGAGCAGGATTCCGTCAAGACTGATCAGCGCTTCAACAACCCTTGACGTGACGTCTGCAACAACTTGCACGTTCGCGCATAGGCGTCATCCTTCATCGGCATCAACCGCATCATTGCACGTAGCAAGGACGGCCATGACATCATAAAGCACGTCACTACAGGACGCACCTAGTCGATGCACGACGCTACAACAACACCGACATGATCGACATCGCCTCTCCGACGTCATTGCCTACGCCAACCCTAGGAATTCATGTATCCTTGTGCCCCCTCTTCGCCTATAAAAGGGGATGCCAGACATAGATTCTCAAGCTCTCAAGTTCATAGCAACCCATCGTAGCCAAGGACTCTGGAGTCCGGTTCTCTAAGTTCTAGCTCCTTCCTTCACACCCCCTTCTCTCGCACGCTTGTATTCGCCCCTGTACAAGCACTTCGGTGCAAGATAATACAAACTTCCCTCTCCGCTGGACGTAGGGCCTTCTCTTGCCCGAACCAGGATAAACGCTTGTGTTCTTCTTGCATCATCATCTGGATTAGGTAGCACGCAATCACAAATTTACTCATTGGTGTTGGCCCCGTAGGTCGAAATGCCGACACTTGGCATCACATGATAGAGTCATCTATTGCCAAGCTTGGGGACTACCGTGTATACATGGCGCTTGGTCGCACATGTATATGGTTTTTTCTTTTTTTCTCTATTTTATGACCTTGGCATCACATGACAGATTCATCTATTACCAAGCTCGGGGACTACCGTGTATACATGGCGCTTGGTCACGCATGTATATGATTTTTTCTTTTTTTCTCTATTTTATGACCTTGGCATCACATGACGGAGTCATCTATTGCCAAGCTCGAGGACTACCGTGTATACATGGCGCTTGGTCACACATGTATATGGTTTTTTCTTTTTTCTCTATTTTATGACCTTGGCATCACATGACGGAGTCATCTATTGCCAAGCTCGGGGACTAAGTGGGCACAATTCACCTAGTCGATGAGTTTACTGTGCTATCTGAGATAATTGAGGATTTCAACATGGACTTCCCTTATACTTTTATAGTATAAAGTGGGCACACTTCATCAGCAATGTGGAGTCATTTTTCTTTTTCTTCACAAAGAGCACACTGCATCTTGGGAGTTCCATGAAATGGCAAATAATAGTCTACAACCTGGTCAGAGACTCGGTTTCAAGTGCGGGACTAGAATGCTCAGGAATATCGCCAAGTCTTGTACACCGCTCCAAGATTCAATATGCTCGGGGACTAGATGTGGGGGGTATAAACCCAGGTACCCTCATGGTTAGACTTGGGCTGCTTCGAAAAGGCCAGCCCAACTCACTGTGAAGGACTACGGCGTCAAGGCCCGCCTAGTCGGCCACGAGGCCCAGCTGGTCGGGCGGCGGCGTGGAGGCTTTCACAGGATTGGAGATCAAGGAAACCTAGTCGGTTAGGAAGGATATCATGTCTTCTGCGATATGCTGTTGTAATTGACTTAGTTTCCTTATCTTGTTAATAGATCTGATCTGCTAATATCTGTAACCCTGCTCCCCATGGCTATATAAGGCGAGCAGTGACCCCCTCGAAAACACATTGATTCATATACAGAATAGGCAACTCGACGCAGGACATAGGGTATTACGCTAAAGCTAGCAGCCCGAACCTGGATAAACCTCCGTGTTCATCTAGTTCTTCCTTGCGTCACATCTGATTTGTCATCTTACACGCCTTCCCTGCTAATCTACCACCTTGAGCATACCCCTAGGTAGGCTATCGACCATATTTCGTCGACAGAGCGCAAAGCACCCACCTCAAATTCCAAGTCTAAAAAGTTGAGCACCCTCACGAGAGTCCAAGGGGCTCGCAAAAAGCAAACTTCACCTCCACCTAAAACAAGGGGAGGAGCAAAGTCTAAAAAGTCGACCACCCTTGCAAAAGTGCAAGGGGCTCGCAGGAAGCAAACTCACCTCCACCTAAAATAAGGGGAGGAGCGAAGTCTAAAAAGTCGAGCACCCTTACAAAAGTGCAAGAGACTCACAAAAAGCAAACTTCACCTCCACCTAACACAAGGGGAGGAGCGAAGTCTAAAAAGTCGAGCACCCTCACAAAAGTGCAAGGGGCTCGCAAAAAGCAAACTTCACTAGAATGCTAGAATGCATGAAGAAGATCAAGCCGGATGGGCCAGAGTGTATAATGGTTGCCTATCATTTTGGGTAAGTCAAATACATGTATGTACACCTAAGTCGCTAGCATATCATGCCTTCTAGTCATCATAAACACTATTTTGTTGCAATGGTACAGCCAGGGCCTCGTGGGTGGCCACTGGGTCGCTTTTATCATATACCCTCAAGATGGCAGGGCCTGTGTGTTCGACTCCTTGAGCGTACCAAACAAGCAAGGGTACAAGGAATTCGAAGATTGTCTGAAAAAGTAAGTCATCCAGCTTTTTCATCAGATACGGTTACCATACGTTTTTAAATTGTGGCTAAAACTGTTATATTTCATACAGCGCTTATAAGGAATACCAAAAGGTGCCCGGATTCTGGGACCGAAGAACTCAAAAGTTCAAGGACAAGCATAGGTACCACCTCAAAATCCGACGAGATTTCCCGGTAAGTATTTCAAAGATTCAATTCATGTTTCATACATATATATGGGTTCTAATGCTTGTGTATCAATCGTGCAGTGCGCCAAACAGCCACTAGGATCGAAGACATGTGGCTTGTACACATGCGAGTTTCTAAGGGAAAGCAAGGAGTACACCAATAGCTGGAAGAAGCTCAAGGAAGGTGTCAAGTATTGGGGAGAGCAGCAGAGCCGCAGGATGTGCTTTAAACAAGTCAAGGCGGACATATGCAAGTTTGTAATGGAGAAATGCATTCTCGAAGGAGAAACGTTCTTTGACAACGAATCCGACCTGGCGTTGCTACCCCAATACGAGAAGCTCCGCAAATGGAACACAATGCTTCGTCCGACAGATTATGCTCATCAAGTTGAAATATGAATTGTAATTTGAATTTGAAATCAACTAAGTCAATGTGTATATGATGACAACAAACAACTAAGTCACTTTGTATGTTATGTCCAGATGGTTTATATGTGCATATATATATATATATATATGTTAGAAATCTGGAATTCTGGAATTATTTGAAAACTGCAGATTTGAATTCATATCCTGCTGTTTCTGCTGGTTGTTTCTGCTGGTGCATTATTTATTTTTTTAATCCAAAATTAATAACTGTGGCGGGCAACATAAGCTGCCCGCTACGGTTAAAGGCAACTACCGCAGCGGGCAACCTAAAGAGACCGCTGCGGTTAATCAGTTACCGCAGCGGGCGGTTTAGGTTGTCTGCTGCGGTTAATTCTATTAACCGCAGCGGGCGCCTTATGTTGCCCGCTGCGGTTAAGGCTTTTACCGCAGCGGGCAACAGCGCCCGCTGCGGTAATGGCCACGATTAACCGTGGCCTTAGCACCGCAGCGGACGCTGTTGTCCGTTGCGGTAAAGCCAAAACGCCCACTGCGGTTAAGCTTTGTGTAGTAGTGCCTCCACCTAAAACAAGGGGAGGAGCAAAGTCTAAAAAGTCGAACACCAAAGCAAAAGTGCAAGGGGCTCACAAAAAGCAAACTTCACCTCCACCTAAAACAAGGGGAGGAGCGAAGTCTAAAAAGTCAAGCACCCTTGCAAAAGTGCAAGGGGCTCACAAAAAGCAAACTTCACCTCCACCTAACACAAGGGGAGGAGCGAAGTCTAAAATGTCGAACACCCTTGCAAAAGTGCAAGGGGCTCGCAAAAAACAAACTTCATCTCCACCTAAAACAAGGGGAGGAGCGAATTCTAAAAAATCGAGCACCCTCGCAAAAGTGCAAGGGGCTCGTAAAAAGCAAACTTCAGCTCCACCTAACACAAGAGGAGGAGCGAAGTCTAAAAAGTCGAGCACCCTCGCAAAAGCGCAAGGGGCTCGCAAAAAGCAAACTTCATCTCCACCTAACACAAGGGGAGGAGTGAAGTCTAGAAAGTCGAGCACCCTCGCAAGAGTGCAAGGGGCTCGCAAAAAGCAAACTTCACCTCCATCTAACACAAGGGGAGGAGCGAAGTCTAGAAAGTCGAGCACCCTCGCAAGAGTGCAAGGGGCTCGCAAAAAGCAAACTTCACCTCCACCTAGAACAAGCGGAGGAGCGAACCCCAGGAAGTCGAGCACCCTCGCAAAAGCGCAAGGGGCTCCTAGAACAAACTTCGTCCCCGCCAAACACAAGGGGACGAGTCAATTCAAGAAACTCGAGCCCCATTGCATAGGAGCAAGGGGACCAAAAGAAGCGAAGTTCAAACAAACCAATACCTTCGCAGACACAACCTACTCACCCCCAATCACAAACAAAAATAAAATCCACACGAGCTCGTCACCCTCGCAACAACAAGAAGTTCAAAACGAAATAGAACCACCGCAACAAAAGTTGCAACAAATGCCAACTATGGGTACAACTGCCCACGAGCATTAATGTCATCCAACAACCACACATACTATCACCTTTACAGTCCAACAGGCGTAAACAACACAGCCAACGCCATCCCCACTTATAAAAACACAAGTTGCCAAACAAACCCAATCAGAACACCTACTACACAGCAACCAGACAGTAAGGAGATGATCCAGTTCACAAACCCCCGCGCAAGCAAAGCAACCTCCAAAAGGCCGCCAGACACCAAGATGCCAAGATCCAACCAGTACCACAAGAGAAACTGTAATCTCTCAGTAGCGAAGTATCTCAATAGGCTCGAAGCCATCCAAGCCACGAGGATACCACAATAAAAAACGTAACATCCCCCTGGCAAGGTCAACAAACATAGCAGGAACTTTAGCCGAGCCGCCAAAGAAAAAGGTGGCCAGCAGAGGCAACAAAAGCGTCTCGAGCAGACTAAACTCGGCAAGCGAAGGCGCCAAGCAAAACCTTCGGAAAAGGTGGGAGCACATGCGAGCCTCACACGTACATTAGAGAACCAGTGTAATGCAAAAGCGAGCCTCGCTAAAAAGTTAGGGGGCATCGCTATTTTTGCAAACACCATCTACAACACGAATACAAAAGCGAGCCTCGCTAAAAAGTTAGGAGACGTCGATGTTTTTACAAACATCATTTACAACTCCAATACAAAAGTGAGCCTTGCTAAAAAGTTAGGGGGCGTCGCTGTTTTTACAAACATCATTTACAAATCCAATACAAAAGCGAGCCTCACTGAAAAGTTAGGGGGCGTCGTTGTTTTTACAAACATCATTTACAACTCGAATTCAAAAGCGAGCCTTGCTAAAAAGTTAGGGGGCGTCGCTGTTTTTACAAACATCATCTACAACACGAATACAAAAGCAAGCCTCGCTAAAAAGTTAGGAGGCATCGCTGTTTTTACAAACATCATTTACAACTCCAATACAAAAGCGAGTCTCGCTAAAAAGTTAGGGGGCATCGCTGTTTTTACAAACATCATTTACAACTCCAATACAAAAGTGAGCCTTGCTAAAAAGTTAGGTGGCATCGCTGTTTTTACAAACATCATTTATAACTCGAATTCAAAAGTGAGCTTCGCTAAAAAGTTAGGGGGCATCACTGTTTCTACAAACATCATCTACAACACGAATACAAAAGCGAGCCTCGCTAAAAAGTTAAGGGGCATCGCTGTTTTTATAAACATCATTTACAACTCGAATACAGAAGCGAGCCTCACTAAAAAGTTAGGGGGCGTCGCTGTTTTTCACAAGCACCAACTACAACTCTCCCAAAGCCTATAACACTCATCTATAAACTACCCTCACCGCAGCCGAAGGAGCCCACTTCACCATCAGTTTCCTTATGCGTTCCCAAAGGGACAAGTGGCCCCACAACAGAGGAGTAGCAAGGACAATTGGTAGTTCACCAGATAACACTCTCGCCCTAAACATATAGCGCCAGTCTTTTCCAGTTAACTCAGCAGGCTCCTCCTTAGGGATGATAAGGGATCAATCCAAATCAAGACTAAGGGTGATATGCCCAAACAAAAAGTTTAGTGTTGCGCTTTCGTCTATATCGTCATTAGCGGGAGGTTGCAAAGTGGAACCAAAAAGAACGCGCAAGGCCTGTCGATCCGTGTAATCGACATTCCGCCAAAACGAAGTCGACAAAGCATTTTTAACATCATATCTTCGCACTTTCGACCACCAAAAACGCTCAAAGGATAACAAAGGGTGCTTGAACTTAGCACGAGCCCAGGACTCACCGGTGATGAAAACATCCTGATAATTCATCATAACGGGCGTAACATCAAGTACCTCGTGCATGGTTCCATCAGGAACCTGCGCAGCAAATAACCAAATAAAGCCAATTTAGTTGCCCTCATAACTCACGACAAAAGTATTCTATACACATGCTAAGCCTTAAGCCTTTTCCTCCCCTCACACCTGGGTTGAGGACTCGGGGTCACCGGCACCGGCTCTGCTAACCGCAGAAGCCTCCGCCATATCACGTTCAACGCGGGGCGCCTCAGTCGCCACCGAAGCATCAATGTCAGCCCAGGGCAGCGAAGGTGCTGGCACGACTGGAAGGCTCTCAGTAGCCGATGGAACCTCCGCAGCAGCTCGCTCATCTATAGTCTTAGAGCTCTCCGGAGCGTCCTCAATTGCGGATGGCGAGGGCAACGCCTCCCTTCGAGCCTGCAATGCAACCTCAAAACAGCAGTAAAATTACTAAGAAATAACAAGAAAACAAGGAACCAAAAATAAACAACAACGCCACATCTGACACCATCCTGCCGAGTAGCCTCGGTGGCCTCCTCGAACGCAAGGGCGCGACCACCACCTGCTATCCAGAACCTCCGCAAAAAGCGCATAGCGCAATTGCGGACCTTGGAGTCACCAACCTTCATCACACGCAGTTCCTCAACTATTGGGAAGACGTGGTTCGGGCGTTTCACCTTGTGAAGGTGGTCACAATCTACCTGTTGGAGGGTGTCGGCCATGGCCAAAGCTTCGGCATATCGCCCGAAGTCTGCAACATTCTCCACGAGAGAGGTAAAGACGTCTAGTTTGGAGGAGAGCCATGACTCGAAGGCCCCAGCATCGGTGGCAGGCAGCGGCTCACTAGCAGAGCCCCTGGCTTCGATCATGCAGCAATCCATCTTTTTCTTTATATTCTCCATGCACGACCGCCATGGGCTGTCAGCTGCGAACCAAGCTCCGCAATGCGAGTGTTGGTCGACGCCAAAACCTTGTCTTTCTCACATCCAGCCACGACCAGGTCAATGTTCCGGTTAAGGACCTCATGAGCATCCTCCCGTGATTTTTTGACCTTCTCGGTGGCATTCTTGAGTTGAGTCTCTTTCGTGCTCACCACCTTGCGAAGGTCTTTGTTTTCCTTCTCTAGCTCAGCTATTTTCTCCTGAAGGTACGTGTCGTTATAGCCGGCTCGACGGCGGACCGAGCGACCAAGAAGCATGAGTTCCGCCACTTTGACATCGAGGTCATCCAAAACATCGTCCAATGGCTGGTTAGCCAAGCGAAGCTCAGCCTCGCGAATGCATACCCGGTTGAAAATGCGGCCAAGAAAGCGCCGCTCCTCAGGCCCGCATTGTAGGTGACAGGATCGAAGGTCCGGGCTAGTGAACAGCTCTGTCTCAGGGTCTGAAACTCCCAACTTATTAGCAAAGTGATGGAGACTGCCACGACTAGGATCCCCATAAGGCCTCTTGCCAGGGTTCCTTTCAACATCAGGATCAACTGGAGCTTCGGTGCCATCGACCCACACATGCGACCCGGCGTAGTGAGGGACCGTCGGGCGCCGAGGGCTTGCAACCTCGAGCCCTCGAAGCTCCTCGTCAAGATCTATCCTAGCCACAACCTAGACAGAGGGCGAGGTAATAGTTTTCTCCTGGCCACCATCACCGGAGCTCTCTTCGACCACGCGCATATCACTCCCGGAGGTGCTGGAATCATCCTCTGACGAGCTCTCCTTCAAGCCAACCTCTTTCTCTGCCTCTTTTTCCTCCTCATCAGAGGCAACCTCGTCATCTGATATCTGGATAAGCGCCCCAATACCACCAACACGGGGCACCCGGCCCCGTGCGCCAGAGCCAATTCCAGTTGCGCCACGGCCTCCAGCGGCACAAGCCAATGACGAAGAAGACGACGCGCCGTCGCCGACCGACATGGCAACAACCTTCGTCGCCAAGGCCTTGACATGACCACTACCTCCGCGTCCACGACCGCGACCCCTTTTGGGCGCAGCAGCAGCGTCAGTGCTCCCCTTGCTCGAACGCTTCTGAAAGTGCATTCGCCCCCATTGTGGGTTTTGGCTAATTGATGACAATCAAATTAGGGACTAACGGATTTATAAAATCATACATGCAGGTGTTAGTCCTTAGAAAGATTTGAATTATTGAAATCTCGTGAATAAAGCACGTTGGATGAATTTGGACATAGAGATACCTAGCTCGAGTGATGGTTTAAAAGTTTGATTTAAAACTTGAGTTATAGGTAAGCCGGACTATCAAGAGGGTCTCAAATTAGGTTGGCTAGATGTGGAGAAAAGTGCTCAAATCGACTAACTATAGTTTGCTTGAGAGACACCACACAAACACAAACACATGGAGGGTTTTCTGTGCGGGCGGTAGTACCGACCATGGGTGGTCGGTAGTACCGCCCGTGGCTGGTCTGCGCGCTGCTCTAACATGCTCTCCGTTCGTGCTTGAAATGACCTGGCGGTAGTACCGCCATAAGGTCGGTACTACCGCCCTCGGTGGTACCGACCTAGGTCGGTAGTAAGCTCAGTTTCGCAGACCTCTCTGTTTGCTCTCGAAATGACCTAGCGGTAGTACCGCCATAAAGTCGGTACTACCGCCCTTGGTGGTACCGACCCTGGTCGGTAGGTAGTTTTGCGAAGCTCTCTGTGTTGATCAAAAATGGCCTGGCGGTAGTACCGCCATAAGGCCGGTACTACCGCCTACGGTGGTACCGACCCAAGCCGGTAGTAAACCAAGTTTGAAGGGCTCTCTGGACTCGCTCAGTTTTGACTTGGCGGTAGTACCGCCGTATAGTCGGTACTACCAACCCTCGGTGGTACCGACCCTGGTCGGTAGTAACCGAGGGGCCAAGTCTCTTTTCCGTGGAGCTCTCTGTTTGTGGCAATTTTGGCCTGGCGGTAGTACCGCCATAAGGCCGGTACTACCGACCCTCGGTGGTACCGACCTTTGGTCGGTAGCTGACTTTTAGGTCAGATCCAGATCTGTGCGCATGCCAGTGGCTGGTCAGTGACTAGTCGGTACTACCGACCATGGGTGGTCGGTACTACCGACCAGCCTCGGGACTGGGGGACTATTTATAGCCCTCCACTTGACTTTTGACCGTTACCCACTCATTCATTGCAACCTACTTTCAGACAAAGCTCTCTCCAAGCATTGACTACTCCCCTCTCTCTCCCCCTTTGCTCCTAGATTCATTCCCTTGCAAGATTTGAGCTAGGAAAGTGAGATTAGAGAGTGGGAAGCTTCGATCTACGACTTGATCACTTGGTTTCCATCTAGCCGGCTTGATTTGTGTCTATTACTCTTGAGCTCTTTGAGCTCTAGCCGGTTAGGTGTTCTTCGTGGTAGCCCGTATTGATTCACTTGTGAGGGCTCCCCGAAGTGTTTGTATTACCCCTGTGATTTCTAGTGGAGAAACTCGAGTAGCCTTTGTGGTTGCTTGAGTGAGGCAAGGAGTTGAAATAGACTCCGACCTTTGTGGTCACCTCAACAACGAGGACGTAGGCACTCCTTAGTGGATTGGCCGAACCTCGGGATAAATCGCGTATCCCGTGTGCTTGTTGTTGTCTCTACTTTGTATATTACGCTTGTTGTTGTGTTCTTCGTGTTCTTCCTATCCCTATCTTCTTCTTAGGTTGGGAAGGCTCGATCCGCATCAATGGAAGCAACCAAGGCTCGGTGAGAGTAGATTTACTATCTATCATACTTAGGGAAGTGGGGCTAGATTCTTGTATTGCTTTCATAGCTCGCATACATCGGATTTGTAGTTCCTTTTAGGATTCCGGTTGTGCCGTTTGTTTGTGTCAGTAGTACCGGTGTTTTACACCCGGTAGTACCTATCCAAATAAACCAGCCTCTTCGGTTGTTATCTAACTACATCCTTTAGTTTGTGAAGTTTCAGATTGTTGAAAATCACCTATTCACCCCCCTCTAGGCTGATTTGATCCTTTCAGCTTCCGTTTCTTCGGGGCATCCTCACTCGAAGGAATCGACCAGTCAGGATAGGGGATGCCAAACATATCGAATAGCCAATTCACACGACCAACACCACCCACTGAGCTGTGGATCTCTTTCACCTCCGTAGTGGAAAGTTTCCCGACAAGCTCCTCGACTTTTAGGTGGACCCTCTCCAAAACCTTCTCATCCCCACTCTTGCGGTCGGAAAACTTCCTCAGTGTCGATTCCCAAATCTTGTTCACATCCAAGATAGGTTTCTTCAATCCTTTCTTATCGTAAAGAGGGTCATCCTCACACTGAACCAGGGTTGTTTCCGGCTAAGCAGCCAAACCTTCGCACAACAGTACTCCTCCACCAAGTCCCGAGCACACTGCGACCAAGCAACCACTCTCAAACAGTGAATGGAGGCGTGAGCCTCGTCATTCATCTAAGCGTCGGTCGACACGTCACCGAGAAGAGGCAATTCACCACAAAGCTCCGCAACCTCGCTCAATGTAACAGAACTGACCAATTTGCACCAGATTAAGCACCGAATCGCTGCTTTCACAGAGATTACAAGTACTTAAGCTCGTACAAACCCGGTAGTCCGGAAATCTCGAAGGATTTCAAGTCATTCAACTTTAACCAAGATCGTAATAGATTAGTGTACATGCCCACAAGGTACATTCAGTTCGCACATAGTTCAAATACATCGGAGTTCAACAGTTATTACAAACCATAGTTTGAATTCAAAAGCGGAAGCAACATAGTTTTGAAACACAAGTCCTTAGTTCACAATACAGTGCCATATGCTTGATCGGTCCACAAAAGCATCAGGGAAGATAAGAGTTGACCATGCCCATGGTCTAGTCACTGCCCTCGACGGGGTACAGACAGTTCTCGCAATAGCCGAAGAAGCATTGCCCATCTGCAACAACAAGGGATAGAACCCTGAGTACGAGAAGGTACTCAGCTAGACTTACCCGTCATAAACCAGAAATAACCGACACCAAGGATTATGCAAGGCTGTATCTGGGGTTGGCCACACTTACCTTTTTGCATAAAAGCACTTTATTATTAACTAATCATCATTAGAGCATTAGCAGTCACTTTTATGTAATCAGCCTGATTATCTAGATTTGCACCTGATCTAGAGCAAACACTTGACTACTTATTCAAGCAAGAGTGACTATTTCATCAATAGCCTTTCAGATTCATCAACCATAACCATCATTAATTCCATATATTACTACGGTAACACATGCTCAGTCAAGTTACTCACTAACCAGGAGCGATGACGATTATAATCGATTCCTACCAGCTGGGGATAAAAATGCCGCACACTCGCCCGACACACCCTGCCAGGTGGCCGTTGGCGACCACTTCAGGAGGTTCGAGAACACAACACGCGGGACGGTCATGGGCCCTTCTACACCGGGGGTTATCTCAATGCCAGGTCGCTCAAGCTATTAACTGCCCACGGTCATGCCAGGTCGATCAGGCCCTGCCTGCCCTCGGACCATGCCAGGTCGATCAGAATAGTTGCCCACGGTACATCTGAGGCCCTGGGTGTTAGGCGTCAACATCTCCGTCACCGGCTCGAAAAACCTTACTCGGCTTCACGGGAGGTACCCGCACCTGCTCCGTTAAGTGATTGACGCGTTCAAAATGACTGAGGTGTGCCTTCGTCGGTTCCTGATCGACACAGACGGGAGACTACTAGCACACAGAACCCATGTCCTGCTGCTCCTACATCCCGTCCGGTCTCAAATTAATTATCACATGGTTATCTCCATGATAGCACAAGGCTAAACATGATCAGTATCCACCTATATGCGGGAGACAGGAAATCACCCGACTTTTACCGGTCTAAGCAGGCTAAGCATAAACGAGCCTAGACTTATCAGGGATAACAAGGTAATATTTGCAGGTGGACAAGGATAAGTAATAATGCATCAACGGTAGCAATCAATTCCTATAACCTAATGCAACATCCATCATCAGGTTAATTAGAAACATTTGCAAACCGTAGGAGTTAGAATGCTCCGGGGCTTGCCTCGCTCGAAGTCGGCGGGGCGGTGATCACGGCACTCCGGCAGGTCTTCAGCGTCTCCTTCCGGGATCCCCTCCTCGGGTGTCTCCTCCTGACGCTGCTCCTCCGGCGTCTCCTGGGCTTCCACTACCGATCCTGCATGATGCGGTACATGAATGAACAACATGAATGCACATGGGATGCATGGTGATGCAACATGGAGTAACCATTCAGGAGATAAGCACATGTCATCTACTGCTACTCACTTATTTAATTCGACATACTACTTACCAAGTCTTGTTGTCACTGCATCAAAGTTGCTTAACGGGTTTATTACCCTCTAATTATTTGTAGAATTAAATCTAATTAAATAGGCCCATAACAGTAACCTATCCTAGACAGCTTCACAAAAACCTATAAAAATTACTGGAGATCAATAACACTTAATCTAACCCTCTGTCCAAATTTCATCCCATTTGGACCTAGACTTCATCCTCTATGAAAAAGACAAATTCTATTATGGAAAGGTGCTTTGAACTACACACCCTAGCAAAAAGTGTCAAACAACAGATTTCTTATTTTTTTACTGAACTTCCTAGCATAAGAGCAATGTGCTTAAATTCTCAGGTTCATATTCCTCATATTTTAATTACTACAAAAATAAACAAGGAAATGATATTTAAGCATTTTAAAAGCTACTGTCAAATTAATTCACAGAACAACCTCATATTATATTTTTCTCTGAAACTACACATTCATACAAACCTAACAAAACTGGAATCACATTTTTCTGACTTATATATAATTAGTTATGCATTTACCAAGTTATCAGCACTTTTCTAAATTAAATAAATCTACACATAAAAGTATCACCAAAAATGCATTTAACAGTTTTCACTGATAGATCTAAACATGCTTGACCTAACAAAATTTGTTTCACAGGATTTGGACTTAAAATGAGCCTTGTAGGAATTTTTGAAGCCATTACATAATTCTGCAAAAACAAACTAAAAAGGAAACTCAAACCTAAACGTACGGACTCCAACTTGGTTCGTCCGAGGCATAAGACAAACGCTCAGCACACCCGGCGCGATTCGGCTGAGGCCCGAGGCATAAGACAAACGCTCAGCACACCCGGCGCGATTCGGCTGAGGCCCGAGGCAAGGCTTCGGCACATTCGGCGCGACTCGGCCGAGGCTCAAACACACTCAACCGATTCGGCCGAGGCTACTGACTCAACCGAGGCTCGGTGACTTAGCCGAGGCTCGAGGCAAACGCTCGGCACGCCCGGCTTACCGAGGCCTACGGCACCCAAACGCTTCCCTTTCTTTCTTTCTTGCTGCCAGTCGGGGCCCACTGGTCAGGGCGACCAAGCTACCGAGGCCAGGCTCAGCACGTTACCGTGCGAGGCCAGGCTCGACGGTCAACGGCGGAGTTTTGCGCCGTGGTCGTTGACCGGCCCTAGCTCGTCGACGGCGACACTTCTGGCGACACGGAGACCATTACTGGGTGCGGGTTTGCGAGGCGAACACAACTAACTGACTCGCTGAGACAGAGGGATACCGGAGCAAGCTCGACGGCGGCCATGGCGGAGCGGCGGCTCTGGCGACTCGGCGGCGGAACTCTTCCCGGCGGCTTGCGACTCGGCGAGACTAACACTAGCCTAAGCAAGTCACAAGTGACCTATTGGAGCAACTCCCGGGCTTCGGCATCCCCGGCATTGTCCGGCGCGATGCACGGCGGCGGTCCATGGCAGACACAGCGCGACTGGCCCGCGGTCCGGTGAACTCAGGACACGAGAGAGGTCTCCATCTGACTCTAAGCTACTACGACGGTAGAGAAGACTAGAACATGGCTCAGCTCAGGGTAGCATGGCCGGAGATGACCGGTCCACGTGAAGGTCACGGTGGCGGCCATGGCGGAAGCTTGCGGATGGCGTCCGCTGTTCCGGCAGCTAGAGAGGGAGAGAGGGGAAACCAACCCTTACCGGAGAAAGAGGAGACCAGGGCGGAGGAACTGGTGAGAGGAATTGGACGGCGGCGCACGGTGGAGCGAGTAATCGCTCGCCGAGGTTCGGCGGGCGGCGGCGGCGCTTTGCTTTCTCCCCTTTTCCCGCTCGAACGCCGGCGAGAGCAGAGAGCGAGAGAGAGGCGCGAGCGCGGGGAACAGAATGGAGGGAGGAGCGGGTTCGGACAGGGCGAGGGCGAAGGCATGCTTGCCACGCCGCGCGCGAACGCTGGCTTGGCCGGCCGTCGAGCGCCACGCGGCGGCAACGTCCTGGCGCTGTCGGCCACGACGCCGCGCGCGCGCGCCGGCACGGCACGGCCCGGCCCGATTCAGTGCCATCAGGCCGACTGACGGCCAGACTTTGAGCGCGATTAACTCCTAATCCATTTGATGAAAAGCTAAACCACTTGCTCCATTGCTTAGAGCTACATACCGACTACCACTTTGGTTACAAAATTGATCTTTGGTTCGGCCTAGATTGCTCCCGAGAAAGCTCCAAAGATGGCTAGATGAAACTGTTTTGGGCAGTTAGGACTTAGAGAATTTTCTAAGTCTAAACTCCCTCAAATCTGCCTTGTGGGTCCCAAAACACCTTGTTAAACTCATTTTCATGAGTTGGGCCTTAAACAACTTTTGTTCTACTCTAAATTCTACACACTTTTGGTTAAGGGCCCACAGCCATGCAAAGCTTCTATCAAGAAGGTCTTAGTTAGTCACACAAAAGGACTCCTAGGGCTCTATTAAGGCAACTAGGGTTAGAGACTTGGTTAGCCAACATGACCAACATAAACCTAGCTTCATTTTGACTCCTCAACAAGGTTCAACTACTAAGGAGACTTAAACACTCCACAAACAAGACACACAAGCATTCAATCAAGCATAGCATCACAAAAGGTCACATGAAATGACACTTAACAAAAGAAAGAATGCAACATGAAATGATGATGCTTTATGCTCATGAGATGTCAAATTATGCACTTAGGGTTGCTTAACACCTAGGGTGTTACACTCAACTTGTAGTAAAACAGTTCTCGTGCCAATTGCTAGTCCACCTGTTCTTCTGCGCCTACGCTGGAAGCTCCGTACCGATGCAGTGGCAAAAGGTGTACACTCCAAATTGCCCGAGAGTGCTTTTTCCATCAGCATCCGTAATCTTCCGAGGCTGCATATGAACACGATGGGTTCGGACGAAACCCTTGACATGCGGAGCAACCCCCTGGGAACGGCAAGCCCACACATAGATTGAAAGCTTCGTGAAGCACGAAGGTGTGAGCTGATGAAACCTGAGCTTGAACCTTTTCATGGCGGAGGTGATGAAGGAGGTGATAGGGAAGCGAAGCCCGCTACAAAGAATTCCTCGAACACAACGACCTCGTCAGGCTCGGGCTTCGGAACAGTCTCTCCACCACATGCCCTTCCTTTTCCCTCCTCAATCCACCCTCGCTTCACAAAGGACCCTAAGTCCGAGCCGGAGACCTTGCTAAGTCTGAGCTCAAAGGTAACCCCACTGTCCGAGGACGATGGGGAGACAGACTGCACGGGCCGAGCAGTATTCTTGAGTCTAGCCATGACAACAACAAAGTCTGAGCTACCAACCCTTGAGAAAAAGACAATCAACAAATGAAACCCTCACAAGAGCAGGCAAGAGCAGCAGTTTAGCTAGAAGACAAAGGGGGCACGACTGTGAATGCCCACCAACCCCGTCTATTTATAGGTCTAAGACGGGCGGAGACGCCCGAAAAACCAGGTGCAAATCTCGAAAATCTTCAAACCAACGGACGCCACACAACCGCTGCTCAAATCAAACGTCAAATCAAGCAATAGTACGCCCAAAAAATGGAAAAGAAAGGCGGCCAAGCCCACAAGCAGACGTGGGCGTCGCTGCCGAGGGTTTGTTTTTCACGAAGGAACGCTGCTTGGGCACACAGACCGTTTCTTGATCAAGCCGACGAGGGGCTACTGTTGGGGGAAGTAACCCTCGGCAGCAAACCCGCGGGAGCGCTCTCGAAGACGAACCTTCGCTCCTGCGCCGAAGGTCAGGTTTTTGAAGCTCCCCCCCCCCCCCCCCCCCGTTTTTCACCTTGCAGGGGTCTTCGGCACTCCCTGTCCTTCCTGTTTGCTTTCGCTCTTTTTGTCTGCAAGACTAGGGGTCCTTCGAGGGCATTGAAAGAAGGCGCCGCAAGGCCCTGAGGCTCGGCGACGGTGCGACGCGGGCCCGGCGGCGGTGGGGAGGAGAAAGAGAGAATTAGGGTTTTCATCACTTGTAGTCGTACGATTTTACCCTCTTCTTCTCGGCTCCCTAAGGCAGTTGCCCTTGTACCCTAATGTAAATTGTACGACGATCCCTCGTATTCCCTATAAATACCAGGGGGTGAACAGTGTAAAAGGAATGATTTTTTTTAGTAAAAAACAATGAGCTCAAAGTTTGTCCATTTCTTCAACCCTTGCAAAGTCATTCGACCATTCGGGAATCCTCGCCTTGCCCCAGTACACGTACGAGGGTTAAGGGCAGGTGCGAGTTCCAACATAGTATTTTAAGTTTAAACAATTATAGATACAAATATATTAATAGTTATGATATCAAATAAGCATTATTAGATTAATTACGAAATGTACTTTCATATTAAATTTATTTAGATTATTAAATATTAATATTATTCACTAGAAACGTGGTCAAACGTGAACTACTTTTCTGGGCACGGAACCATAGTTGCATGTTTTATGGGGGGAGGGAGTATTTTAGCACATACTCCCTCCATACCCATATTAGTTGACGTTTAGGACAGCGACACGGTCTTCAAAACATAACTTTGACCTCTTATTTTTATAAAAATATTTATGGAAAAGTGATATATGTATACTTTTATGAAAGTATTCTTCAAGTCAAATCTATTTATATAATTTTTATATTTGTAAACTTAGAAACTTAATAGTTATTGATGATTTATATTCCCAATGTTTGACTCTAATCTTTTCTAAAACGTCAACTAATATGGGTATGGAGAGAGTAAACATCAAGAGTTAGCAACGAAGGCATTTCCACAGACATAGCATGAGTTACAGCATGTATTTTAACGCATAAATAACAAGGTTGTCAGGGCAACATAGATATAGCATCAGTTACAGCATGTATTTTAACATATAAATAACAAGGCTGTTAGGACAACACAAACATAGCATCAGTTATAGCATGCATTTTAACACATAAATAACAAAGCTGTCGGGGCAACACAGGCATAACATCAGTTGCAGCATGTATTTTAACACATAAATAACAAGGCCGTCAGGGCAACACAAACATAGCATCAGTTATAGCATGTATTTTAGCACATAAATAACAAGGCTGTCAGGGCAACATAGGTTGAACAGTACCTCCATCTGGAAGAAGGGAGAGAGTGGGCCAGTGGTGGATCGGTGACCGCGAAGGATGGTGGGTAAGGCGCCAAGTCGGCTGTTGCAGAAGATGTCGTGCGACGGGAAGGTGCATAGATCCATGTCGGCAACGAAATCATCGACCTCATCCATGACATGACCAAACCCTACCAGGTGTGCGCGGACAAGTTCAGTGAGTACGTGAGTGTGCATAGAAAGGCAACAAACTCGGCGGAGAGCTCCTTGCGCGAGGGTGCAGCGCTAGCGTCGCGCAGGAGGCCAGAACAGTCGCCGGGAGGTGAAGGGCTAGAAGAACCATCTCCGGCAGGCGGCGGGTGAGGCGACGTGCAGTTGATGAGAAGAGTCACCGAGGCAAAACGAGCCATCTCCGACGGGGCGGTAGATGAGGCGACGCGCAATAGGGGAGAAGGCTCGTCGGAGAGACGGAGGGCTGGAGGAGCAGCAGCCATCGTGAGGAGTGACTCAGAAGTGGGTGAGGCTCTGGATCTGCGCTTTGTGGTGTGGGCGAGCGAGATCGCGAGGAGAATGGAGAAGGTGTGGATGCCATCATGGGCCGCGTGGTATGGGTGGGCCGGCCAACCACGGTGCATTCAATATGTTGTTTCGAAAATCAACAAGAGAATAATTAACTTTTAGCATAGGGTTTCCTAAAACGAAATTGCAACTCCCTTCATCCCATCCCAAATCATAAGTCATTCTAAAAATTTTAGTGAGTCAAAGTTTTCTATGTTTGAATAAATTTATATAATAAGATAATAGCATTTATGATACCAACTAAGTATCATTGAATTCTTAGTAATTAGGTCATAAGTATTTCTCTCTATAAATTTTGGTTAAACTTAAAATGTTTTGACTCTTTAAGATTCTTGAACGACTTATAATTTAGAATGGAGGGAGTACATGATTAATTTTTTAAAAAGGGTAACCTCACTGTGCTAAAGAAAAAAAAAGCAATTGCAAATGGAGATTATGACTGAATAATGAGTGTTGAGGACAGATAGGCGAGATCACAAACAAAAAAATTGGCTATCGAAATGATTTTTTCACAGAAAATGAGTGAATAATGTTTCTAGCATGAGATATGACTAAAATCAAGTCAATTTTAAACTAATAATTGAAATTAAATTTGCACAAACCATCTTAAAAAAATGGTATCTAGCATCATAACATGTCAATGCCATTGTTTCAACCGGAAGAGGTGCTATTACATCTCTACAAGAAACACAAGTGCCACAGAATAAAGAATGGTGCAGAGTTGCACCTTTACCGTAAACTCTTGGATCTTGATGCTGGTGATATTTCCAAAAAAAAAAATAAGGGGTGATCCTGGTGGCAAATAACCTGGCGCCGACCCCAAACTTATTTTGGTCCTGCTACCGCGACTGTGTCATCGTGGGCCCGTCCGCGAGAGCTCGTCTTCTGCGACCGTGGGTTGGCTTCTGTTCTTCAACGCCAATTATCATGGGCCCGTCCACGAGAGCCCGTCCTTTAGCAATGTCTGAAATAACTAGTTAAGTGCTCGTGCGTTGCTACGAAAACACATAATTAATACTATAAGAGCATCCACAGTGATGAATCGATTCATCTAAAAAAGGTACAGCCACGTCATGCACTGGATGAGTCGATTCTACGTTGAACTGAGTCATGTGGGTCCCAATGTGAATAAACAATACTATAGCTCACGGTGTGCTCAGTTGTTCCTTCCTATTGCCAAATAAAAAAAATACTTTCTATTGCTATCTCTCATCTCGCGAATGGAGTCGTGGTCCTTGCTCCCGTTTTTTAATCCGCATGAGTCGACTCCCGGAGATAAACTGGTGGTCCAGTGGTGGTGGGTCGATTTATCAGCTTCACGTCAGACGATGAGTCGACCACTGGAGAAGCCCTAATAAAATATGTATAACCGTATGCTATGGGTTATTTAACTTTTTGCCATCCTTATGGAAGCCACTCCTTCGTTTGCCAGTTTTATACGAGCTCCTACATATTTGCCATCCAAAACAGTAAACCTCCTACGTATTTACCACTTTTGCTGATGTGGCACGCCACGCAGACAGCCAACGTGGCACCGCCTCTTCTCCCATTATTGTTTCTCTCTCCGTCCACTCGCTGACATATGGACCCCACAAGTCAGATTCTTCTTCTTCATCCTTGAGCAATCAAAACACAGTGAGGGGGAGGGAGGAGCTCGTGCGGCCTGAGCCTGAGCACGTGCCACCGGAGCCGCCGTCGCTCCAGCTCGCGAGCCCGGCCGTATGCTGCAGCCGCTCGCGCTCGCGTTCCCGAGCGCTCGCGTTCCCGACGACGCTGGTGAAACCGCCGCCGCCAGCACCAACCTTCGATGCTAACACGGCCATGCAAATGAAGCGCTCACCTACAGCAGAGCTCGAGTGCGGCGCACGGCGGAGCTCGCCCGTAGCAGCTCGAGCGCAGCGCGCGGCGGAGCTCGCCCGCGGCAGTGGCTCGCGTGCAGCGCGTGGCGGAGCTCGCTAGCTACAGCAGTTTGTGCGTGCTCGCTTGCGGCACAGCTTGCCTATGGTGCGTGGAGGAGCTTGCCCGCAGTGGCAGCTCGTGCGTGGCGGAGCTCATCGCAGCAGCTTACGTGCGCCCGCGGCACAGCTCGCCATGCGTGGCGGCGGTTTGCGGTGGGACTAGCCGCAGCAGCGCACGCCCGCGGCACAGCTCGCCGTGCGTGGCGGCGGTTCACGGTGGAGCTCGCACACGGCACCTGGCAGAGCAGCGCGTGGTGAAGCTCATCCACGGCACAGCTTGCACGCGGCACCGAACGGAGCTCGACCATAGCAGTTCGCCCGTAGCACAGCTCGTGTGCACTCACTAGCAACATCATCAGCAACAGCTTGCCTGCAGCGCACGTCCGAGAAGGTCGCCGGAGATGGAAAAGGCCAGGACTACACCAGCTCCTCGCTTTCCCTTGCTGCGCGGGTGATCGTTGGAGGTTGAAGGATCGCTTCCTTTAGTGGCTGTAGGTTGAAGAAGGATCTGAGCTGCGGGGTCCACATGTCACTGACTAGAGAGAAAGAGAAGCAGCAGTGAGAGGAGAGGCGCTGCCACGTTGGCTGTCCGCGTGGCGTGCCACATCAGCAAAAGTGGCAAATACGTAGGAGGTTTACTGTTTCGGATGGCAAATATGTAGGAGCTCGTATAAAACTGGCAAACGAAGGAGTGACTTCCATAAGGATGGCAAAAAGTTAAATAACCCGTATGCTATATTGTTACCTAAAATATAGATGTAGCAATTCTTATGTTTCAATCAATATTACATAAGTCTTGAATAAAGACAGATAGTTATAATATAACTCTAAATTAAATTTAAATGTAAAATTGAAACTTCAACTTTAATTGTCTAGATATGGACTATCTGGACAAACCTAGAAAATGGTTATCTTATAGTTGAGTGTCCGTGCGGTGCGACGGTATACTATTTTGTTGATGCTATATGAATTGTTTTGATATAAACAATTCATTCAAATTTGTGGTAATTTTTTCACTAATAATGAATTTTCACCTTGATGTAAACTTTGAGTAACCTATAATGTTTGCATTTAAATAAAGTTTAGCACCTGGACTCTTTAACTCTTAACTTGAACTCTCTCCCTGCACATGACTACTGTTCATGGGCTAACAACGAGGGCATTTCTGAATTCAGATTCATGATTTGCAGCAACATCCAAAAGAAGAAACTACAATGTTTTGATAGAAACAAAAATTTTGTATTTCTTCTACACCAGTGATTTGTCGTTAAAGAATATTGCGGGCACTGATCACACAAATGCAAATATATACAAACATAGTATTGCACTTGACTCCTTGTAAACTCCAATGTTGTTCGTGTCAATAAAAACATGCAGTCCAACAAGAAATAATATGATGACTGGTTTATTTAATATATACCTATTGTTGTTATCTTCAACATAATCGGACATATATAATGTAATCAGTTCGATCAAGGGTTGATCTGCTGCTGGACTGACAGTTTGAAAAACAAAAAAGAGAGCCTGAGGTGGTTCTGTACACTAAATAGAGAAAACATAGAGAAAACTGTAGCTCGGTCTATTTTACAAAATCATGTGCAAATCCAAACCCAATTCCAAATGACATGAAACCAGAATCACATCTTCACTTGAGGTGTTGTGCTCGGCCTATTTTACAAAATCAAATGCAAAACCAAACCCAATTCCAAGTGAAATGAAACCATAATCACATCTTCACTTGAGGTGTCGTACACTGAACAAAAAAATTGCAGCTCAAACTATTTGAGAAAATCAGTTGTAAAACCAAACTTGATGCAACAGCAGCCTGCTACATGTCACCTTCCCATTAAACATTTAAAGAGGTAAAACTCTGATGGGATGAAACAACTGAAACAAAATCATACTTTAATGTAGAGGAAACAACAGCAACCTACCTCATGAGAGTGTCCAAAACGGAGGTTATTTATTGTTCCAAACACTCTATGTTGTGAAATATAGAATGCATTATTGAAAACATCTGTATGCTTTAATAGTTCCAGATGAGCATGAGATACTCCTATTTTTGCCAAAATAGTATCTTGTTATTCGTGCATTGATGTGCCAATTTTTCGATCAGTAAAATATCAGTCATAGATGAAAATGTTAGGAAACAATGCACGTAGATAAGGAATCATAATTTCTACTATGTGCAGATAAGAAGGTAGTATGAAACATTGCAATACAGCCATTGCGCACACTTCCTAAACATTATTGGCTTTAGTCAATAATTTACTGATACAAAAGAAATAAATGATGAGAAAATTAACATAAAACTGTGAGAGTTCTAACTGATATCGAACACAGCAAGTGTCTTACTGTCTGTAAAATTCGATTAAAAGCAACGACATTACAACGTCCGCCCATAGAAACTCTGAAATTTGAGCAACTACTGTTAGAAGCAAGTACCAGAGATGCAAGGATAGGACTAAAAGAGAGAAAAATAACCATAAAAAATAGTTGGATACCTTTTAAGCCAGTAGTCCTGGTTTTAAATAAGCACCTGTCCGACATAGTCTATGTTCCTGAATCAATGAAGAAAGGTATTCAGGTTGGTTTGCATTTGCATATACAAAGATACGACGATTACTGAAAAAATCTTTTTATGACTTCAAAAAATATTAGGAAAAGTAAACTTCAAAAATAACTTACATGAACCATAGATACAAAACAAAGGGAGATAAACGGATCCACGACTGCAGGAAGAGCTCAGTAATGGCATAGTAAAACAGAAAAATATACTTGGGATTTTAAGATGGGTGAGACTCGGAACTGTAAACACTCTCTCTCTCCAATAGATGTTTAAAACTGATGGGCCTCCAGCTCCGGTAGATGTTTAAAACTGATGGGCACAGTAGATGTGGTTTATCTTTTTTTGCTAGTTCTTTCTCACTTAAATCCCTCGAACAACTATTTTAATAAGAGGAGAAATCTTCACAATTTGACCTGCATTCAAGTGTCTATCAGTCTACGTATCAGGTACAGAAAACAAGTGTTTGTTCTTAGAAACAAGAGAAAATATGAAGCGTCTCTAAAAGTAAGTCCTTTAACTGCCCAAGCAGTGTCCTAGTTCTTTATTAGTCACTTTCGTATCAATATTCAACCCAGAAAAGGGTTCAACAAACTGAATTCCAGAAACAGCTGTTCTTAGGAGTCTAACCACCAAATAAGAATGCAGTACCTTGTTGCTCATTCCCGTTGAACAGTTTGAGCAGTTCAATTACAGATGCACTGTCAAAACCAAGCTCCATAAGTTAGTTCATAGTTATTAAAGCAGTTCACAAATATCCAAAGATTACAAGTGCTTAGAACATTTTAGAAGTAATAACAATAGAGATAAAAAGAAGTAATTTACATTTTCTTACCGAATCAACCAACACATGGTGAAGACTTGAAGAGTACTGAACCATATAACATATTTGCTCTTGAATAGCCCTAACAACAAGGACTTTATACATTATTCTACTGGATATTATTTTTCGGCGACTATCAATTGGAAATAAACTAAAATTCCTATTTGAGTAGTGTTAGTCTTTACATTGGCAATTGGGACTCCAATTATAGCTTCAGAGAAAAAAAGAATTGATTACTTTCTGACTGTGAATTGAATTTTTCGAGTTCTAAGATGATTTGCCTTCTGAACCACGGCAGGAGCTCCTCAAATTGGATAACTAAGCAAACTCTAATAGAACAAGCACACAAGAATCTCTACCGCCCCAAGAAAACAAGCAAATATTCTTAGATGGTCACTAAAAAAGAATGTATAGTGAAACTACCGTAAGATTGAAAGGGAATCAGATTTAAATAATTTGTGATCGTCACGTGCTTCCAAGTTAAAAGAATTTACTGATTTTGCTGCTGCTCACACCGGGGCTACCTATACAGGCCTAGACGGGGATGGATGAGACGCAAGTAGGAAATACATCAGGGGATTGATTGGCTCACCGCTGGAAATTGCTTTCGCTATCTGGATGGGGATCACTAGGTCGCTGCTGGAAGGCCCTTGGGAAGAAGAATCCGACAACAGCCCTGGCCACGCACGACTGCACGAGGACGGTCGACGGTGGCGGAGCGCATGGGGGTGGTGCCGGCGTCCGGGCGGGTGGAGCGTGTGGGGCGGCGCGGCGTCCGGGTGAGCAGAGTGCGTGGAGGCAGTGAGGCGTCCGAGCTGTAGGAGCATGTGGCCGAGCGACGGTGGCGCAGGTAGGCAGAGCGCATGGCGGGGGGAGCGGGGCCGGCGCTCGGTCGGGCGGGGAGGTTGCGTGGTGGAGGTCGCGACGGTCGGGGCGGGGAAGGGCGGATCTCAGCTTCGGCGCGGGGAAGGGCCTCGGCCGGGGGAGCAGGGTCGGTGCTCGATCGGCCGAGGGTCACGACGGTCGGGGCGGCACGGAAGGGCCTCGACCGGGGCGAGGAAGGACAGATCTCAGCGTCGAGTGAGGAAGGGCGTCGGCGGCCGGTGGCCGGCGCCCGGTTGGCCGGGGGAGCAGGGGTAGGCGCTCGGTCGTCCGGGGAAGTCGCGTGGTGGAGGGCGAGGCGAGAGGAGCCGGGCGGGGCGAAAACGTTGCGGTCACGAGTCTTTTTAGCTGTGGAGAGGAGAAGAGAAGAGAAATGGCTTCTACTCTCCAACGCTGATAGTCGTGGGCCCGTTTGCGATGACTCCGTTCACGAGGGCTGTTCGGCTGGTCATTTTTACGGCAGATTTCGGTTGTTACAACATTAGGACCAATACCTTTGGACTTTTATTACTTACCACTACAACATGTCGACGATCAATGTTGGTGAAACATTTAAATATGAGAAAAAAAATATTCCAACTAAAGTATATACCATGAATATAGTAATAAATAAAACTCAAATAGAATAAAATAAATAAATATATAAATAGATAGATAAATAAAGAAGACCCATGCTAACACCATGTTATAATATTTTAGAAATACACATAAAAACAATCAAACAAAGATATTTATATATTATCCATGTTAACGCTTGTCGGTGTTCGGAACCCAGGGGTCTACACTGGCGAGTGAATTTGTATATGCGTGCTCCCTGATTCGGATGGTGATGCAAGAAGAATACAACGATTTATCCTGGTTCGTTCGGGCAAGAGAAGGCCCTACGTCCAGCGGGGGAAGGAGAGTTTGTATTATCTTGCACCGAAGTGCTTGTATAGGGGCGGATACAAGCGTGAGAGAGAACGGGGTGTACGGAGGAAGGAGCTAGAACTCAAGAACTGACTCTGGCGTCCTAGGCTATGGTAGAAAGCTTGTGAGCTTGCGGGTCTGAGAGCTGCGTGTTGTGTGAGAACGTGTCTGTCTGTCCTGTCCGAACGTCACCTCCCCTTTCCTAAGCCCCAGCATCCCCTTTTATAGGTGAAGAGGAGGCATAGGGTTACATTGTTCTTAGGGCGGTCGTAGAGGGTGACGTTGGCGATGATGTTGGTGATGACGACGCCGGTCATGTCGGTGCCACTGTAGAGACGTGCTTGGCCCTGTGGCGACGTGATCGGCGATGTTGGTGAAGGACGAAGCCCATGCTCGAGCGTGCGTCGAGACATCGCGTCGGGAGTTGTTGGAGTGCTGATCGGTCCTGGCGTAGCCCTTCTCGAGGGCAAGGTCGAGGCCCGCGCGGATGGGGTCGAGCTCCGGGCCATGCGGGGACGCGGTGACAACCGTGCCTCGAGGGGTGGCCTGGAGAGGTACAGTGCGCAGCATGGAGCGACTGCTCTGCACGACGTGCTTGTTTCCCGGGTATGGGCGGTTAAAGCTTGATTTAACCGGGGTAGGATCCTCTGCGGCGTCGCACCGTGTCCATGCGATTCGGACGGGGTAGGTGGACGCAGTAAATGCTCCTGAAGTCGGTCGGGAGGCATCCGAAGAGTGCCTGAAGGGCGCCCGAGGGAGTACGAGGCAGTCGAGGCCTGCGTGGATGGGGTCGAGCCCCGGATATTGCGGGAAAGTCACTTGCGACCGTGCCTCGAGGGAGTGCCTGACGAGGTATAGTGCGCAGCATGGAGCTAGAGCATCGTACGAGTCGCCCCCTTTTCCAGGGATTGGCGGTTAAAGCTTGATTTAACCGGGGTACGATCCTCTGTGGTACTTGACTAGAGCAGGCAGAGTACATTTAATGCTTCTGACGTCGTATAGGAAGTAGATATCCGAGGAAGGGGTGTGGCGAGGCGGTCGAGGCCTGCTTCCTTCGCCCGGAAGGGTTCCGTAATCGAGGGGAGTCCGGGGGATGCCCCTCGAGGGGTGCTCGAGGAGTGAGGAGGTACGAGGCAAGGCTGTCGAGGCCCGCTCCATTCGCTCGGGGAGTTTCCGCTGCCGTACCTCGAGCGGGTGTTGGTGTGGTCTCGAGGCATTCCTCGAGGGTATGCTGCGCCGCGGAGGTACGGCGGCGGGCCGGCCCAGTACAGATCGGTACATGGGCTGGTCTGCGGGCTGAGATTTGAGGGGCGATTGTGGGCTTTGCCGTGATTTGAGTTTTCGAAGCCAAGGATTTGGGGTACCCCTTTTCTGTGTACCCGACAACGCTACACATTAAATATAAAGTTAATTATAGAATAATATTGGTCTGACGCTGTCCCAGTTAATCCCATTTAAACATAAGGCAATCATTTTTCTCTAAGTCATCTTCCTATAGTTTTTGGTGCAAAATTTAAAAAGGATAGCATAGTGCACATTCAAAAATTGAATGAGCGATAGAAATACAATAATATCATATTAAAATCTGAATATGTACAATCAAGTATAAACTCTCAGCATCCACTGACCAAGCTTTTAGAAAAATATACTATCATATAAAAATCTGAATATATACATTTTAAGCCTGCAACGGACATCTTCAGCTTTTTATTAATCATCTTTAGGAATGAAGCTCTGCTTTTGTTAAAAGCATCAAGCAAGAAAGTAGCCTGCAGCCAAAAAGATGAAAAATTACCACATCAAAGCTAAAAGTCTAAAACATTTACTTTTATCATTTTCTCCTTGATATGTTTTGATAACTGCAGTATATCATCCATCTGTGAAAATTGAGAATATAATCGAAATTGGTCTTAAATCGAAATTGGTCTTAATTGATATACAAGTGAGTAGTACATCTGCACAGGCTGTAGAGATAAAAAAATTAGGGGAGACCAAACATTGGTGCGATCCATAACCATGCCCATGACCCACTTCATCCCACACACCTCCTAATTGTGCCCATCATGTGTGCACAACATGGTTCCTCTCTGCGGGTTGCATACATTTTAAGCAGCATTAGAAATCACTATCCAAGTGATGGACACAAATAGCATTGGTAAATACACATACCTAGGGAATATGTCGCCGCTGCTTGGCCGGCTTGGCATGGTGGGTGGAAGCCGCAACGGTTGCCAAAATGTTCTCCGACTCATTCTTGGGGCTTGTTCCTGGAGACAAGGATCCGTTTCCGGTTGTTGAGCATCTTCTCAGCGAGCAACATCCAATAGGTCTCCTAGGATGGTGACATCCATCAGGCAATGACAGATGAGTGGGAGAAAATAATACTGGCGACAACAATTATACGGTTTAGCATCTTGCATGTGGATAGCTCATATACAAACTAAAGAAGCTAAAAAATATTACCATAGATGCTACCTCAAACTTGTCATTTTCTTTTGACGTCACCTTGCAAGCTTCTCCTGCACACATAGTCAGACAAGAATATGAGACACTATCAGGAGGAGACACTTCTTCTTGAACAGGAGGTTGAAACAATCTATTGCATTCCTGGGAGGAGTCATCAAAGATAGCAAGAGACTGCATACCTATCCTGAAGTGAAAACTGCATTTGATATTTAACAATCTGAAGGTGTCTAAAAGCTAGTAGAAAATAGCATGCGCCCACTTTGTAAGAGAATATGAAATTTCACAATCAGCCTAAGAAATACCCGATGTTCTATGTTTCTACTATTATAAATTCATAATGAACTTTTGTTCACGCTAAAGAGAATATGTTAACTTTGCATAAAACTTCACTATACTGCAGTGTAAAGTTAAAAAACAAGTTTACTTCAGTTAAAAATGCACTACAACGAATTAACAGAGACAAAGGAATTTTAAGAAGGTAGCATAAAAACAATGTGAGATTCAGAGGCCTGAAGGAGAGGATGAATTGGAGGGAAAGCAGTGAAAATATAAAATTTCATTGACATGGGAAGAATCTAGCAAGCATATTGGAAGCCTGCACCTCAGATTTGGTATTATGATGGTTGTTACGAAATAGACTACCGAAATAAAGTTTATACATGGAAGAAGTTTTAGGAAAACTGCTCTGAACAATGACCTAGGTTTAACTGCACATGACATTGAGATTCAGATCAATTTAAGGTGAACCAATACTCTGCAGGAACTATTGTTTGACCAAACCTGCTTGGAGATCAAGGATCTGAGGGTCCCTTTGGTTGGGCTTTCCAACCTGCTTTTGCTTTTGCAAAAGCCAAAAGCCAACCAAAGAGCATAAACATCATATGGGCTTTTACCTAAAAGCAGCTTTCACTCTAGTACAAATGTAAAAGCACCTTACCCCCCTGCTTTTACTGGCTTTTTGAGCCCCGAAATTACCCACTTGCCATCCGTTATGTTCCAGAAAACGATTCGGACGGCCTTTCTTTTTCCCGTCCGGTCTTTCCTCTCCTCCCGTTCTTTTCCTCTTCCACGCGAGACGAGCAGCAGGCCGCGCGGCTAGGGTTGCGGCTCCGCCGCCGCACCTCCAGGTTTCGGCCGCCGCCGCCGGGACTCGCCTGCTGCCGGCCACGCGACTTGCCGGACCGCCGCTCGTGAAGCTCCGCCTGACTGCTGCCCGTGAAGCTCTGCCCCACCGGACTTCCTTCTCATCGGACTGCTGCACCTCAGGACCTGCAGCTCACCGCCCCTCAGCGCGGGAAGCCGGAACCAGCGAGCAATAGCTCTCAGCGTGGCCGCCTGCTCCAGCCAAGGGCGCCTGAGGTCGCCCTGCTCCTCCACGGACTCGTCCCCTGCCGGCGAGGAACCTCCAAGGTATGTTCGATCTCCTCTGTCTTTGATGGAAAGTGATGGATGCACGAGTGATATGCAAATAGATGTATGATTAGTACTAGGAATTAGTAGTGGTTGTGTGATGTATGGTAGAGAACTGAACTTGTCGTTGTATAAGCTCTTTCGATGAATATTGTGACAATGTTGAACTAAGAAAAACTATTGAAATTATTTTACCTTGCTTAAATAGTCATTTTCACATGAATTAGTTGACAAATAAGTTTGTTACGCACAGTTTCCATATAAACATGACCAAGGCATTCAGGGGCATTACAGGTATTTTCTAGACAGCCTACAGCTTGACAGCACCTCTAACCAAACAGCCTTCTGCTTTTCCCACAGCTGCTTCCTCACAGCTGCTTTTCCACAGCTCACAGCCCACAGCACCTTTTCCAAAAGCCACAGCTCAACCAAACCAACCCTGAATGAGCATGAAGGGTATTTTACACCAGCTACAACAAATGAACACTACTACAGAAACATGCCTTTAACCTCGGTCGGCAAGGGCCTTTAGCCCCGGTTGCCGAGCCGGGACTACGCTTCCGGACTAAAGCCCCCCTTTAGTCCCGGCTCCGGCCACCGGGGCTTAAGCCCACCCCTTAGTCCGGTTGGTAATACAGCCGGGACTAAAGGGTGCTGCCAGCGGTGCCCGCAGCAGCACCCTTTAGTCCCGGCTGGTATCACCAACCGGGACTAAAGGGTCCCTGATTTTTTCTTTTTTATTTTCATTTCAGTTCTGTTTTAGTTTTGTTTATTTATTTAATAGGTTTTCTAATATGTATTCTTTGCTGCTAATATATATAATTTTATATATTAGCAGCATAACACAATAAGCTTATTGCATGCATATATAATTGAACTATAGAACTACATATATATATATAATATGTACATATAAAATTACAAGCAATATATATACATGTAGAAGTTGTCCAAATATCTATCTACAAAAGTTGTACTCTAAAGTTAGTACTATAAACCTATTACAAGTTGTACTCCATCTAAATATCTACAGGGCATACAAATGATCATCATTGTTTGGAATCAACGGCTCGTCGGTATTATAGTAGAACTCGCCGTTTGGACTTATGACTTGTTCCCGAAAGAAATCCTGCTATCGACTCTTGTATTGCTTTCAATTGGTCTTGTAGCATCACTTTTTGCTTCAACCAGTCAGTCTTCAATTGGAATTAAAGAAGATATTAGTTATATCTATATTATCAATATTAAGTCTATAAAAATGAAAAGAAACATGTTACGTACTTTGATGATTTCTTCAGGAATTCTATTTGATTCTATCATCATACTCGCAAACATAAAAACAAACATAACTGTTTTTGTACCCTGTTTTTGTCTCAAAATCCAGTAGAATGAAAAGATTTATCTCGTAATAAAGATATGATATATGACATGATATAATAAAGATACACGTACATTGACGAAGGTGTAAACTTACTCGTAGTCGTGGCTTTATTGTAAGTGGGGCCTTACACTGACTCATATGTTCCCGAGCAATGAATTTTCCCCAACCCCTAATCCGGCGAATGAAACATTAATAGTTGGATCATTATTTATTAATTAGTATATATATACAAGCTTAGTCTCTACTTTAAGCATGGAAGCTAGGGATCGAAAAATTACCTTTGGAGGATGTCTATCATATCTTGGTAATCTTCTTGCGGTTTGCTCAACGAGTCATAGATTAACACATTGCTGTGTTTGAGATCAATGACCATCAGTATCCAGTGAAAGTTGTTGATACACATGATTCATATATATAGATTATTAGGGTTAAGTAAAATAAAATGTGCATATACTTATTATTAACTATATATGTCTCACGCACTTAAAGTTGCATGGGAAGAGTATTTTTTCTCTATCTTTTTGGTTCACGAAGAACCTCATGAGATTCATACACGACTCATCGCTCCAAGTCGCTGAAGGTTTTGGAGCCTTGAAAACCACATATGGATCAACAAACCCAACAGAATTGTCATGTTTATCTCTAATACAGAGGGCTACATATAGGTAAAGACATGAAGATGAAACCCTAATACAAGTTGACATAAAACCTAATCAAGTAATAAAGTAAATGTAAACCCTAACACGACACATTGTATATATACCTCGCCTATATTGCCTTCTTCCATCTCAACTTGTTGTTCAGGGAGATTTTCATCATGCATGGTCATGTCTTCGTAATTCAATAAGTATTGACTCCCGTCATCGTCGCCGGCTATGATATTCATCATTCCTCCTCCATCACATTCTCATTTGGGTCGGCCATTTCTGTGAATATTAAAATATATTACAATATGATCGAACACTTAAAGGAGCTTTATACATGTATGTGAAACGAAAACCAAAAACCAGGGGTTTAATTAGGGGTTAAGGGTTTAGGGTTTTGGTCTCGGGGGTTTAAGGTTTCGGGGTTTAGGGTTTCGGGGTTTATGGTTTGAGGGTTTAGGGTTATGGTTTCAGGGTTACGGTTTTTCGGTGTGGTTTAGGGGTTTAGGGGTTCGGGGTTTTCGGGGTTTAGGGTTTCGGGTTTAGGGTTCGGGGTTGCGGGGTTTAGGGTTTGGTTTAGGGGTGCGGGTTAGGTTTAGGTTTAGGGTTCGGGGTTTGGGTTTCAGGGGGTGGGGGTTGAGGGTTAGAGTTAGGGGTTCGGGTTTCGGGTTTAGGGTTCGGGTTTCGGGGTTTAGGGGTTTAGGGGGAGGGTTGGGTAGGGTTTAGGGGTTTTTGTTTTTTTTTAGGGGTTTTTGGGGGTTTTGGGTTTAGAGTTAGGGGTTCGAGGTTTCGGGTTTTAGGGTTTCGGGGTTTAGGGTTCGGGGTTTGAGGGGTTTAGTGGTTTAGGTTCGAGGGTTTAGGGTAGGGTTTCAGGTTTTGGGGTTTCGAGTTTTAGGGAATTCATAAAAATAACATGACAATTCATAAAAATAACATGACAATAACATATATTCGTAAAGAATAATAAATACATGTTCCGACATGGCACATGATTTTCTATGAACACATATTTTTAAGAGTAATAAATACATGTTTAAACATATCCTTGTCACGTGATTTACACACCGTGGACGAGAACGACGACGGTGGACAGCAGCGAGGATGACGACGGTGCGGATGACAGTGGACGGCGGCGAGGTCGGTGCGGCGGTCACCAGGACTACATGTTGAACACATATTTGTTACGTTAAAAAAAAATATATGATTTTCCTTTTTCTATAAATATATCTATTCATATTCATTATTTGTATATATCTATTTCTAGAAAAGAAGAAATGAAAAGGTTAAATAGAAAATAATCTATAAATATATGTGTAAACATATATTTGTTACGTTAAAAAACATATATATATGATTTTTCTTTTTCTATAAACAAAAGAAATGAAAAGGTTAAATAGAAAAATTCATATTCATTATCTATAAATTATATATCTATTTATATTCATTTCTTTTCTTTATATATATACATATATTATATATCAATTTTCTATTTAACCTTTTCATATTTTTTTACACTCTCACACACACTGGACACACACGCACACCATCACACACTGCACACGCACACACACACGCACAGGCCGGCGGCTCGGATGACGGCGGCCGGCGCGGAGGACGGCGGCGGGAGGACGTACGGCGGAGTGGATGAGGACGGCGGCGTGGAGGACGGCGGCGCGGACACGACGGCGAGGAGGACGGCGGCGTGGGAGGCCGAGTGCGGAGCGGAGAGGTCGACGGCGAGGAGAGCTCGAGGGCGGCGGCGCGGACTGGAGGCGGGGCTACTGGCGTCGATCTGGGGAAGATTGAGGCACACTGTGCCCTGTGCCCTATATACCCGGGAGGGCCTTTAGTCCCGGGGCGAATTACGCACCGGGACTAAAGGGTCTTTAGTCCCGGTGCGTAATACGCCCCGGGACTAAAGGGTTGGACCTTTAGTCCCGGGCGGGCTTACGCACCGGGACTAAAGGGGTCTTTAGTCCCGGTGCGTAAGACGGCCCGGGACTAAAGGGTTCTTTCCCGCCACAGTTTGGGTTTTCAGTATTTTGGGTTTTGTATTAAGTTTCCACTATATAAATATGTTGTAATTCTTGTTAATTGCATAGTAAATTGAACAGTAGGCATAAAATTACTTAAAAATAACAGTTGTATATCCTTTAACCTTATTGTATAGTAGAAAATTTTGTAGCATAAATTCTTTCTTTTTTTATAATAACAAATATAAATGTAAATAACCATTCATATTTGGTTAATGCAAAAATGTAATGTTCAATTTAAATTTAAAAATTGTTGGCTTTCAATAGAAAATTTATTTTCATATCATTTGGACGTTAATCTTTTGTTTAAAACCTAAACAATCATTGCCCAATTTTGTTATACGCGACAGATGCAGTAGTTTTAGATTTTTTAATTTAGTTTTTTCAAATATATCTTAAATCTTTCTAATTGAACAGAAAATTGAATATTTGATATACTTTCTTTAAAAAATAGTATGAGATTCACATCTAGAGAAGCACATAAATCAATGATCACTACTACTAAAATATATATAAATCCATTATCAATAAATGAAGTCTTAATAATTAATTATTACATAATATATTACAACCACTATTAAGCGGGCACAACTGTGAACCTCCTCTTGACATATGTCCCTTGGTTATGATCATTCCTTAACCATGGAGTTTCCTCATTGTTTAACAAAATGCTTGGGTCTTTGTTCACTTTGAATGGCGGAATTCGATCATCTCTTTCATAATCACCTGACATGTCTGACTTGTCCTCAATTCCGACAATTTCTTTTCCCTGAAAGAACTATATGGCGCTTTGGCTCGTTGACGATCGAGTTGTTATCATTTTTCCCTCTTTTTGGTTTTGTAGACATGTCTTTCACATAGAACACTTGACTCACATCTGCGGCAAGGACAAATGGTTCGTCTTTGTACCCCATATTGTTGAGGTCCACTGATGTCATCCCATACTCCTTGTCGACTGTTACCCACCTCCGGTACCGGTCATCTTGACCCATTTACACCGGAACAAAGGGACTTTAAAATTAGGTGCGTAGTCTAGTTCCCATATGTCATGTATGCGGCCATAATATGTTTGTTTGTTCCCATTTGGATCCGTGGCATCCACGCGTACACCACTGTTTTGGTTGGTGCTCCTTGCGTCTTGGGCTACTGTGTAAAATGTATTCCCATTGATCTCGTACCCTTTGTACGTGCTGATATGCCACGATGGTTGTCTGGCCAACAAATAAAGCTGCTCATCTATGTTGTCATCACCCTGACATTGTTTTCGCAACCAATCGCCGAAGGTTTGCATGTGCTGACGTGTAATCCAAGATTCACTCTTCCCGGGCCACTTGGATCGAAGGAAATCCTTATGTACCTCGATATATGGATCTACCAATGAGGAGTTCTGTAGAACTGTGTAGTGTGCTTTATCGAAGTAATCGTCTCCTGTACCGATATATGTTTTCTTCCCTAGTGTTCCCTTGCCACTGATGAGTCTGCCCTCGTGTCGCGATTCAGGAACGCCAATCGGGTCAAGGTCTGGAATAAAGTCCACACAAAACTCTATGACCTCCTCTGTTCCGTAGCCCTGGGCGATGCTTCCTTCAGGCCGAGAACGGTTATTAACATATTTTTTCAGGACACTCATGAACCTCTCGAATGGGAACATGGTGTGTAGGAACACAGGACCGAGAATAATGATCTCCTTGACCAGGTGAACTAGGAGGTGTGTCATGATATCAAAGAAGGATGGAGGGAAAAGAGACTAACTGCTGACGAGACATTGAACGACATCATTCTGCAAAGTAGAAAGTTCCTCTGGATTGATTGCCTTTTGTGAAATTGAATTGAGGAATGCACATAGCTTCACGGTGGCTAGACGTACATGTGGAGGTAGAATTCCTCTTAGAGCAACAGGAAGCAATTGGGTCATAAGCACATGACAGTCATGGGACTTCAAGTTTTGGAACTTCTTCTCTGGCACATTAATTATTCTCTTTATATTGGAGGAGAATCCAGATGGGACCTTGATGCTGTTAAGGCATTCAAACATGCTTTCCTTTTCTTCTCTGCTAAGAGTGTAGCTAGCAGGGCTTAAGTACTGGCGCCCGTCATCTGTCTTCTCCGGATGCAAGTTGTCTCGTTCTTTCATGCGCTGCAAGTCCTGTCGTGCTTCAAGTGAATCCTTAGGCTTTCCGTAGACACCCATGAATCCAAGCAGGTTCACACAAAGGTTCTTTGTCAGGTGCATCACGTCGATCGCATGGCGGACCTCTAGGACATGCCAGTAGGGTAGCTCCCAGAATATGGACTTCTTCTTCCACATGGGGTGTGTCCCGAAGCGTCTTTAGGAACAGGTTCGCTGCCCCGTCCCTTTCCAAATACTACTTTCGTATCCTTCACCATTTCAAGTATATCATCTCCGGTTCGGTTACGAGGCTTGGTTTGGTGGTCTGCCTTACCTTTAAAATGTTTGCCTTTCTTTCTTACTGGGTGGCCCACAGGAAGAAACCGACGGTGCCCAACATACACGACCTTCCGACAGTTTTTCAAAAATAAACTATCAAGGTCTTCAAAACAGTGTGTGCATGCATTATATCCCTTGTTTGTCTGGCCTGAAAGATTACTTAGAGCCGGCCAATCATTGATTGTTACGAACAATAAGGCTCGCAGGTCAAAGTGTTCCTGTTTGTACTCATCCCACACGCGTATGCCTGGTTTGCTCCATAGAAGTAGAAGTTCCTCAACTAATGGCCTCAGGTAGACATCGATGTCGTTGCCAGGTTGCTTCGGCCCTTGGATGAGCAACGGCATCATAATGAACTTCCGCTTCATGCATAACCACGGAGGAAGGTTGTAGATACATAGAGTAACTGGCCAAGTGCTATGACTACTGCTTTGCTCCGCAAAAGGATTAAAACCATCCGTACTTAAAGCGAACCTCAAGTTTCTAGCCTCATCTGCAAACTCTGGGAATTCTCTATCTATCGCTCTCCACTGGGATCCATCAGCTGGGTGCCTCAGCATATTGTCTACCTTACGGTCTTCTTTATGCCACCGCAACATCTTTGCATTGTCCTTATTTCTGAACAAACGTTTCAAGCGTGGTATTATAGGAGCATACCACATAACCTTGGCAGGGATTTTCTTCCTGCTTGGACGTTCTTCACCCTCTACGTCGCCAGGATCATCTCGCCTTATCTTATACCGTGATGCTTCACATACCGGGCATGCATCCAAATTCTCATATTCCTCCCCACGGTACAGGATGCAGTCATTAGGACATGCGTGTATCTGCTGGATTTCTAATCCCAAAGGGCAGATGACCTGTTTGCTTCGTACGTAGTGGTGGGCAATTCGTTCGATTTCGGAAGCATCTTTTTCATTATCTTCAATAACTGCCCAAATGCTTTATCGGATGTACCATTCTTTGCCTTCCATTGCAGCAGTTCTAGCGTAGTACCCAGCTTTTTTTGGCCATCTTCAGCAGTGGGATATAACAATTTCCTATGATCCTCTAGCATGCGCTCAAACTTGACCTTCTCCTTGTCACTTTCACATTTACTTTGTGCATCACGAATGGCATCACCAAGAGCATCAACATCAGCTGTCACATCTTCTGTCGCTGCCGCATCTTCTTCACCATCTCCCCCACTGCATCATCATCAAAGGCACCGTACTGAGCAATAATATCAGCGTGGGCCAATTCTTCTTCACCTTTTTCACCATCATCCATTACAACCCCCTTTCTCCATGTTTCGTCCAACAAATATAGTTTGTTACGAAACCCGACTTCAACAAATGCGTATGAAGAGTCCTTGGGCATGAATATTCCTTCAAATTCTTACAGACGGCGCATGGGCAGCACATGAAACCATCTTGCTTGTTTGCCTCAGCCACACCTAAGAAATAGTGCACGCCAACAATGAACTCTTTGGAGCGGCGATCGACATTATACATCCAATTGCGTGACAACATCTGCATTAAATATTACAACCATGCACTTAGTAGTTTCTCATGTTATTGCACAACACTCATGACATCACATGATTGATTAATTCAAACAAGCTTGACTACAACGAAGACTATCGCAGCTAGCACTAAAAAACTAAAAATAAAATGCACTTAAGCAACATAATTAGATCGCGTCCGATCCCAACTAAAATAGACAGATCATTCGCTTCATCAGCATGGATGGGCTGCTGCCGCTGACTCACTGCCTCATCACCTTCAGCGGCAACCTCCTGTGCAACAGAATTTCGTACGTGCTGAACGTACTCTTCCTCCCAGTACCAACCTTTACATCCGCCGGTGCCCTCCCACTGCAATTAGAACAAAGAATAAGAAATTTAAACAACATCATCAAGCAAAACCGATACGAATGAACCATATTAATCAAATGCGGGTAAATAATAACCCACCTCATGGTCCGGACACTTGTAGAATATACGACCCTTGTTGATTCCCTCTTTTCTCACTCGGTACTCCTTCACAATCTTCTGCTTACACTCGCCGCAAGCAATGAGAGGAAGATCCGGCCGCAAACGCCTCGGATCCCGATGATGAGAGGCTGAGGACCCGGTCACAGTTGCCATCTACTATATCCATGCTCATTTTTTAAACTATTACATGCAAATTCCTAATTTCCTAAACAATTATAAATAAAAAAGACTCTAAATTTACCTATTTGTTTAGATAATCGAAAAATATGATATAACAATACCAATTTCCACATTGTCTACTCTCTATATTTATTGTTGCAAACTATTATAAATTCCACATTTTTTAAAGAAAATAAACTAAAAAGACACTAAAATTCAATATTACTCGTCTTGCATAAGTATGAAATATAGAATGGATACTTATAGCAGTAGAAAACTATCAAGTGATTGTGATGAACCAATTTAAACTACTCAACTCTCCCGTTTGTTCTTGCAAACTATATATTTTAATTAAATTCCTCTCATATTCAAAAGAAATGGTAGGAGATGGAAAATAGTTACCTCTAAACGCAAAGAGACGATGACGGAGTCGAAGAAGATCACCAATTGACGCCGGAGACGAAGAACAATGAAGAACATGAAGAACAAAGCAATAGCAACAGCAAGAACAAGCAAGAAGCTCACTGAAATTTGAATGTCTCTGGCTCGGGGGAGGAAGAAGTTGGCAGGTTATAAGCCGGGAGTTTTAGTCCCGGTTTGTAAAAAAACTGGGGCTAAAAGGTGAACATTTATCCCGGGGCAAGCCACAAACCGTGGCTAAATCTTTAGTCCCGGTCCGTGGCACCAACCGGGACTAAAGAGTGCCCTTTAGTCCCGGCTGGTAACACGGACCGGGACTAAAGGGTCCCTGCCCCGGCAGCTCTGCGCAGTAGCCGTTGGGGCAGGCCCTTTAGTCCCGGTTCGTGTTACCGACCGGGACTAAAGGGTCTATTAGTCCCGGGCGGCAAAAACGCCGAGACTAAAGGCGATTTTGAGAATCGGCCTATGACCCTGTTCTGTAGTAGTGGAATACTCCCAGATTGCATGGTCACCATTCTGCTTGTTAACAATTCTTGAAAAGATTTCAACATAGAAAAGTTGGTTAGAGCGACCAGAAAAGTTATAAATAAATATCTGAGTTCAATATAACAATGTCCATGGTATCATGGAACCATTCAGTTTAAAAAATCTCATGTTGTAACAGAATAGTTCAGCATCCTATCATGTTAGATGTGGTTTGCATTTTTCAGTCTACCCTATACATCCTACATGCCTACGACATGTACCATGGATATTTTTTCTTTTCCCTTTTTGTAGGAGCAACATTAGAAGATCATATATTGAGAGATCATTGAGAATAATGCTTACTCCATCAATGATCGCAATCTATATTATTTAGTTATATAACAAAGCTGTTGCATCTAAATTAAAAAAAAAAATCATCTGTACCTGTACATAGTACATGGTAACCTAAAACAATTCTAATTGTTCTATTACAATGGAGACAATAGTGACCCGACAAAGTATTTATATTAAGTCTGAAAGTGGAAGCACCAAGGCAAGTCCAAATGCCTGGGTCGAGGCAGAGAGATACCGGCCTCCTGTTAAAGTGCGCCTGCACAACCTACTGCGACATGTCGGCGAAATAGTGCCTCACCTAGCTTACAGCCGTCACGTGACGCTATGCTGCCTTCCTTCCTAGGAGAGAATGCGACCCTGCGGGGAACGGCGACAACGAGAGTAGCTGCCGCAACCTCGGCCAGGGCTTGGGTGCCCCGTGCCGCCGCGTCCGCCGGGAGGAGCTCGGTGCTTAGAGCCATATCCGTGAGATAAAGCGACATGCACGGATTCGTGTCAAGCTCCGCAAGGACGTCACCAAGCGTCCACATCAGGGCTCAGGCGCGGGTCGAGGTCTCGAGGACCTTGGTCCACCGCAGCTTCGCGAGGGGCCATGAGGCCACGCACCGCCGGCGAGGATCTCGCCTGCCCTAGCCACGCGCCCGGCCAAGACCTCGTTCGCCCTGGGGTTCAAGGCTGCCATGATATCTGCGTGCTCGGGCATGGCAATGGCGCTTCATGTGGCGGCAGAGAGGGTGCTGGGATCATGGGTGGCGGCAGCGAGAGCAGGAAGCTGAAGGGGACGCACACAACGCGGACGTAGAAAAAGAAAACATTGAGGATTCGATCCCTGGCCATAGCCAATTGGCCACGGAGGGCGTGCGAGGGGTGAGAAGCCTCACACAAACTTTTTCCGTTAGTCATCGGATCTGATCTACATATTATCTTAGAGCATCTCCAATAGTTTAGAAAAATGATTTGCTATCCTTGTTTTATTGGGAAAAGAAGAAAAAATGTTCTCCAACAGATTGGTATATGACTTGCTAAATTTTTCCAAGTTGGAATCGGAAGCCATCTACTTGCTATATTCACCAAGTCAGCTTCACTTGCTATCCAGCGTTTCTATGTTATTTTTACCAAGTTGAAATACTTTTCTATGTTATTTTTACCAAACTATTGGAGATATATGAAAAATTTACTTGCAAAAGTTTTAGCAAGTTGCTAAATGACAACTTTTCCCAAATCAATTTTCCAAACAATTGGAGATGCTCTGTTTTTTATTTTAACGGAAACAAAATATTATACTCCCTCCGTATCCTAAATAGATCGTTTTGAAAAGCTTTCGGTCAAACATTGGGAATATAAATCATGAATAACTTTTAAATTATTGAGTTTAGAAATGTAGAAATCATATAAATAAATTTATCTTGAACAGTACTTTCATAAAAAGTATATATATATATAACTCTATTTGTGATATATAAAGTTATTTTTATGAAAGTACTTTATAAAGTGATATATATATAAAGTGATATATATATACTTTATATACGGAAGAAATAAGTGGTCAAAGTTATGCTTTGGAGATCGTGTCGCTGTCCAAAACGAACTCTATTTGTGATACGGAGGGAGTATATATTTTTCTGGATGTATAATGGTCCGAGGCTCTTAGCGGGAAACGTTTTTTTTTTTGACCTGCCGACCTACTATAATTTTGATTGTTGTATTATCTTTCACAACTAAAAAGACTAAAGAGGAGACACCGTTTTGGTGCGGAAAAATTTCGCTTCACCTCTCCCTTCGTCCGTGCGATCCCTCCTCCCCGCGCCCGCGCCCTTCTCCTTCCCTCCACGCCCCCCCCCCCGCGCGCTCCGGACCCCGCCGCGCGCCACGCCGGCCGCGCGCCCGCCGCCCCGTCCTCCCCCTCCACACCCGCGCCCTTCTCCTTCCCCTCCACGCCCCCCCCCCCCCCGCCGCTCCGGTCGCGCGCCCCGCCGCTCCGCCCGCGCGCCCCGCCGGCGCCCCGCCGCCCGTCCTTCCCCTCCACACCCGCGCCCTTCTCCTTCCCCTCCACGCGCCACCCCCCCCCCCCCCCCCCGGCTCCGGACCCGCCGCGCCGGCCGCGCGCCCCGCCGCTCCGCCCGCGCGCCCCGCCCCTCCGCTGGAGGACTCGACGGTGGAGCTGGAGCTGCACTTGGGCGCGGGGGGTGCCGACGGCGGGGGAGGGCTGGTGGCGGTGAGCGGGGGCAGGTGGGCGGGGAAGTTGGTCCTGGCGAGCGGGCACGAGACGCGGGCACGAGGCTCGACTCGAGTCCACAGGGCGCCGACGAAGGAGCGCGGGTGAGCGTGAGGGTCTCGGACTCCGGCTACGAACGAGGAGAGGGCGCTGCGCTGGTGCGGTCTGGGCGTCGGGAGGAGCCGGGGTTGGGGGTAGAAGAAGGCTTGGTGGTGGGGAAAGGGGGACGACGCGGCTGGGGGTAGCTTTGGGCAGCCGCTTCCCACCTTCCCCACTGCTGGCCTCGTTCGCTGCCTTTTTCTTTTCCGAATTTGATTTGTCGTCCCCGCCGTCGACGAGACGAGTTCACTTTCGTTTCTCGCCCCGTCCGTCCCCGGTCATACCCCCCGCCTCCCCTCGCTCCGCGTTTCGTTGCGGGGCAGCAATAACACGTTCCGTTTTTTTTGTATTTTTTTGCCACGGTCCCTCTCAGCCTTAGCTGCCACCATCTACTTGCGACGCGGGGAGGTTGCTGTGTGTGCTGGCCACTACGTGGAACGGACTCCGGCCGCACTAAAAAGCTTAGGCTCGCAATTATCTCTCGCGCTGCTGCTGTACCCGCCTAAAGGCATGGGCTGACACAGGCAGGATCCGAAACCTATCTTTTCCGTCCTCCTCCTGCGGGGCACTTTTTTTTTGCTATGAAGATCTCACGCACAAATGGGACTTGAATTGGCATAGACCAGAGTCCAGGCAAAAATAGGTAGGTTTTTATGTAGGGAGAGATTAACAGTGGGGATATTACACCGACACTTCAAAGGAAGGACAAGAGAGGTGCAAGACGAAACTAGATATAGAACAATATGACCTCATTTGGTACAACGGCTTTAAGAGCAGCTTTCTTAGTGAAGATAAGTTGTGTTGAAAAAAACATTTAGTAAAATTGTTTCACCAATAACTCTATGCATGTTTAAGAGAGACAAATGAGTGAGAGAATGAGCTATGAAACCTCCCCGGGCGGTGTGGCTCATTCTCCGCCTCGGGACTGAAGCAAACGATCATTCCGCCTTGCCCGAGCCGTCCAAGCCAGGCTTCGGGCGGGTGCTCATTCTTCGCCTCGCCCGAGGTCGCCCGAGCCCTCCAAGCCAGGCCTCGGACGGGTGCTCATTCTCCGCCTCGCCCGAGCCCTCCAAGCCAGGCCTCGGGCGGGTGCTCATTCTCCGCCTCGCCCGAGACCTCCAAGCCAGGCCTCAGGCGGGTGCTCATTCTCCGCCTCGCCCGAGCCCTCCGCGCCAGGCCTCGGGCGGGTGCTCATTCTCCGCCTCGCCCGAGCCCTCCGCGCCAGGGCTCGGGCGGGTGCTCATTCTCCGCCTCGCCCGAGCCCTCCGCACCAGGCCTCGGACGTACTTTCCACCACGCTCTTAATCTTCCTCAGGAAGGAAGCCCCTAGCTTCTCAACTCTGACAACCGCACTACCGCCTGCTGCACCCATGTCAGGTCAAAACCACGTCACCCCCTTGGAACGCGCTGACACCCGCCGACGGGACGGTACATGGACGTGCAGGGGGCGTGGGGAGACGGGACGGTTGTCAGTCGCCCGAGCCCTCCAAGCCAGGCCTCGGGCGGGTGCTCATTCTCCGCCTCGCCCGAGCCCTCCAAGCCAGGCCTCGGGCGGTTGCTCATTCTCCGCCTCGCCCGAGCCCCTCAAGCCAGGCCTCGGGCGGGTGCATTCTCCGCCTCGCCCGAGCCCTCCAAGCCAGGCGCCTGCTGCACCCACGTCAGGTCAAAACCACGTCACCCCCCTGGAACGCGCTGACACCCGCCGACGGGACGGTACAGGGACGTGCAGGGGGCGTGGAGACGGGACGGTTGTCAGTCGCCCGAGCCCTCCAAGCCAGGCCTCGGGCGGGTGCTCATTCTCCGCCTCGCCCGAGCCCTGCGCCAGGCCTCGGGCGGGTGCTCATTCTCCGCCTCGCCCGAGCCCTCCGCGCCAGGCCTCGGGCGGTGCTCATTCTCCGCCTCGCCCGAGCCCTCCGCGCCAGGCCTCGGGCGGGTGCTCATTCTCCGCCTCGCCCGAGCCCTCCAAGCCAGGCCTCGGGCGGGTGCTCATTCTCCGCCTCGCCCGAGCCCTCCAAGCCAGGCGCCTGCTGCACCCACGTCAGGTCAAAAACACGTCACCCCCCTGGAACGCACTAACACCCGCCCACGGGACGGTACAGGGACGTGCAGGGGGCGTGGGGAGACGGGACGGTTGTCAGTCGCCCGAGCCCTCCAAGCCAGGCCTCGGGCGGGTGCTCATTCTCCGCCTCGCCCGAGCCCTCCGCGCCAGGCCTCGGGCGGGTGCTCATTCTCCGCCTCGCCCGAGCCCTCCGCGCCAGGCCTCGGGCCGGTGCTCATTCTCCGCCTCGCCCGAGCCCTTCGCGGACGTACTTTCCACCACGCTCTAAATCTTCCTCAGGAAGGAAGCCCCTAGCTTCTCAACTCTGACAACCGCACTACCGCCTGCTGCACCAACGTCAGGTCAAAACCACGTCACCCCCCTGGAACGCGCTGACACCCGCCGACGGGACGGTACAGGGACGTGCAGGGGGCGTGGGGAGACGGGACGGTTGTCAGTCGCCCGAGCCATCCAAGCCAGGCCTCGGGCGGGTGCTCATTCTCCGCCTCGCCCGAGGCCTCCAAGCCAGACCTCGGGTGGGTGCTCATTCTCCGCCTCGCCCGAGCCCTCCAAGCCAGGCCTCGGGCGGGTGCTCATTCTCCGCCTCGCCCGAGCCCTCCAAGCCAGGCGCCTGCTGCACCCACGTCAGGTCAAAACCACGTCACCCCCCTGGAACGCGCTGACACCCGCCGACGGGACGGTACAGGGACGTGCAGGGGGCGTGGGGAGACGGGACGGTTGTCAGTCGCCCGAGCCATCCAAGCTAGGCCTCGGGCGGGTGCTCATTCTCCGCCTCGCCCGAGCCCTCCAAGCCAGGCCTCGGACGTACTTTCCACCACGCTCTAAATCTTCCTCAGGAAGGAAGCCCCTAGCTTCTCAACTCTGACAACCGCACTACCGCCTGCTGCACCCACGTCAGATCAAAACCACGTCACCCCCTGTAACGCGCTAACACCCGCCGACGGGACGGTACAGGGACGTGCAGGGGGCGTGGGGAGACGGGACGGTTGTCAAGATCGTATGGTGATACGGCAGAACTTATTCATCGATATATTGGCACACGAAAGAAATAGATATCGAAGATATCTTCCTGTCGATATAAAACATTATCTTAGCCGTATCACGGAAAGACCTATACAATAATGTTTGTGAGTCTGCGATGTAAACATTATCTTGGCCGCATCACTAGATTAAATGTTTTTTTAAATATGGTATTAATTTTATAATATTGTTATTATCGTGCGATCCGTTTATTTTTAGTATAATTTTTATGTTGACCCGTAGCAACGCACGGGCATGCTACCTAGCAGTGGAAAAAGGAAGAACATAAGCCACGCCACCAGCAGCAGCAAATCGAGCCGGACCTAAATGACAGTCCTATCCATGGGCCGTGGGTGCAAAGTACCCACACATTTTGTACCGGACAAGTATAGGCTCAACTCGTACTCCCAACGTCAAGTCCGGAAGTCCCTATTCGACGCGTCTTCGCGGGCTCGCGGCGGACCACGACGACGGGGGGCGTCCGCAAACAAGGCCTCCCTTCCGCCGCCGAGGCCTTTCTCTCGCCGAGAGGCGTCTCACCTTCTCCTCCTCCTCCTCTATCTGCGCCCGCAGCTGGTACCTGGCCGGCGTACGTGGTGGTTCAGCACTTGGGATCGGTTTCTTTCTTTGTTCGCCGCCGGTGAGTACTTGATCGGCCTGGCGGATTGAGGAATCGAGTCCAGCTTCTTCTCGGTTCTTTCGCGGATTTTTCGGTTGCTGCAGTGGTACATTGGTGCCTCGCGAACTCGACATAATTGATCCACTTGTGGTTAATTAGTAGGTCAGGCTGAACGTTCAAGAACATCGATTCGAGAACGAAAATGGGGCGAACGGTTCCCTCAGATGAGGAAGGTACGCGGGTTTTTTCGCCGATTTCTGTGCTGTTTCGGGTGGTTTGCGTGCGTGCGTGCGTTACTGATGGAAATTGGTGGCTTTGCTGGAACCCTAGACGATGAGGTTGAGGTCGACGACGACGAGGAGGATCCAAGGCCCTCAACCGGTGGGGATGATGATGGCGACGACGAGGGAGGTCAGAATTTTTGGTCACGATTTCTTCCTGATATTGCTTCGCACGTGTGCCGTGTGTCGTGTGCTTGCTCCCCATTAGGGATTAGTTTCCTTCCTGTTTTCGATTTTTTTTTCCAGTATGTTTGTTAGTTTGATTTGCTATTTAATGGGGATTGCAGTAGCAGTACTCCTTTTGTTCGTTATTAGCTTCAATTCAATTATGATTTCGCCTGGGGTTAGTGAAGTGGCAACTGGATAAATCTGTTGTCCTGTTGATGTGCAGAGGATGGTCTGGACGAGTATGAGAATGATAGCTTCATAGCAGATTCTGATGATGAGGAAGAAAATGTGGAAGGAGAGGAAGAAGAACAGAAGAACAATGATGAGAGTCGAAAAAAGAAAAGGAAAAAGAAAAGGTACTTGCAATTCGTCCCTGCTAGAAATAGATGTAATATAATCTGTTGTGTACATTTTCCTGAAATGTATGAGATTTCCCAGGGAATCAGAAGACTTCATGCTTGATGAGGATGACTATATGTTGCTCGAGGATAATAATATCACCGGCATCAGTCGGCCAAAGCCGGTATGTTTTTAGTCAAAGCTGGCTCTCCTGACCCCCCCCCCCCCCCCTCTCGTTGTGCCTGTGTTTATGAAGAATGAAATGACCTGATTTTCCACGAAGGGAAAATCCACAGAGTCAAGTGTAATAAAACTCTTTCGAGTCAAATTACCCGATAATCCAGTCAAATATCAATAATCCATACTTCGAATAATAAAAGTACTTAATACGATAATACACTTATTACATCGCCAACAGGCGAAAATTTAGATAAACAACATCCGGAACAGCTTGAAGTAGACGAAGAAGCGCGATCGAACTCCAACTTGAGCGTAGAAGCGAAACCCCCTACTCTTCGAACTCCTCGGAGTGGTACTCCTCCTCGGAACCTGAAACTCAATTTTCAGTACGATTTGTACTGGCCACACTTTCTCATCCTAATGCTTTATATGTGGTATTGGATGCAACAGGTAAATGAAATTCAGACCTATCAGGCTGGGTTTTCCTATGCATATCAGTATAATAATTATGTATGTTTATCATGTTTCACCATTTAAACTTATCACCGAATCCATCACCAATACACCATTCCCACACCCACACATACTCTCGCTCTCAGTCGACAGAGGCCAGCTCCCTCCCAGCCTTTGTCTCAACGGCCCGCAGTCTCACCTGACTCACGCCGGCACACTCTTGCCAGAGGAAGAAAAGAGAAGCTCTCACTAGTCGGAAACAAGTCAGGGGGAAAAGGTCCGCAGCCAACAAGTTGGCTAACGTATCGATCGATCAACCAAACACTCTGCAGAGGTTCTACAATATCCACAAGATCGCCATCATCAGCACCCCGGATGTGCCTAGGCGGATACCGGCCGCTTGCCAGCCTAGAGTAATGTCACCCTACCACTCAGCCCTGGATTCATCCCAAGTCTGTCTGGGATGGCTAAGTCTGTGAAGTCACGTTCCCTCTCCCGAAGTGGGGGCCGTGATCGTCTCAGAAGGGTGTGGGACTCTGATACCCGTACCTTCCTCGCACTCTCGCCTAGCAGTAGTGGCATTACCCTACCAGGTAGTCCGACCGTCCCCGTCCATAAGGAGCGAGTGGCATGTAAAGGTATTCCCCCGTGGTCAGGTCCCCGTTCCACCTAGGTTGACTAAGCCGGAATGTCTCCTCAAAGGTTTTCATTATATGTGCCACCACAGCACACTCCTGATCTGGGCTCCACCAGCGGCTCACACCCAGATCCACCTCATTTCACCATTTAACCCGCCACAGGTTTCACACCACAGGGGCATCCAGATATGCCCTACGGCAAGACTCGCACCAGGCTCGTCATATATTCCGGCTTGGTCGACACAACCCTCACCACCATACTCACCCAAAACACACGCAGCACACTCCCCGATATACACCGTATAACATTATGCACCGATTTTCACCGTAGCATAAATAAATATAATCAAGGTAGTATTTACAGCGCGTGTGTCTATCCTATTAGCTGGGTAGCAGGGGATAGGTTGCGTCAAGGTATGGGCTTACAAGTAATTCTATCATGCAAGTCCTATACTGAGCATCATTAAAAGAGATGTAGTTAGCATGCGTAATGGGATCTACGAGGTTGGATGGGCTGTGGCACCTTGAGATTGATCGTGGTCTTGTTCCTCCTCGTAGACGTGATCCTCGTTGTCAGGCGTCCCTTCCGGCTCTGAAAACGTACGAAAACGGTCGCATTAGCGACATCTATAGAATAGCACAAAGAACGAATGAAAATTCAAAAGATCCAAATGCACTCAAACATGGTACCATTAGGTAGATCTCGATTTTAGATGAATTTAGCAACTTGAACCACTATTTTTGGAGTCCATATGAATTAGTTATGAATTTCCGAAGTTTATTCTATTTTCTGAAAATAACAAAAGGCCGATTTAACCAAGTGATGACAGGTGTCCACATCTAATTGGCTGGTGGTCTGTACAGTATGACAGGTGGTTCCGCGGTCAGCGTTGACTTGGTCAACGGGTGTTGATGTCAGCATGACGTCAGCATTACGTCATCTCGGACGCTTCTGTTCGCGTCCCTCGAGTGAGCCGAGGCCTCCCTCGGACGGTGATGCCGAGGACGCTACCCTCGAGCCTCGGGCGAGTCGGGTTTTGCTCCGAGGCCTCCCTCAGCCTCGAGCCTCGGCGAATCGGTGTTTTGCACCGAGACTTCTCTCGGCCTCGAGCCTCGGGCGAATCGGTGTTTTGCACCGAGGCCTCCTTCAGCCTCGAGCCTCGGGCGAATCGGTGTTTTGCACCGAGGCCTCCTTCAACCTCGAGCCTCGGGGCGAATCGGTGTTTTGCACCGAGGCCTCCTTCAACCTCGAGCCTCGGGCGAATCGGTATTTTCTCCCCTTTCTCCTCTGTTTTGTTACGGCGGCGCTCCGCCAACGGCGCGCTTGCGCCGGTGCTCAACTTCGCCTTCCCGGACTCGATTCTGTGCTTCAGCGTGATCGTGCTTCTACGGCGGATCGATCCAAGCCTCCAATTCCGTGATCTGGTGATCCTAGCGGCCAGCGTGGGTGACTTGGCGGCGGAGCCGCGGCGGTGTTATGCCGTTTGGCTAGTTCCGCTCTTCCCCAACCAAATTCAATCATACGGTCTCCTTCCCATCTCCTCCACTGCCTCTAGATCATGCTGCTGTCATCAGTAATCCTGGCAGCAACTCCACGCGTATGATCTCGCACGGCGGCACACAGCGGCGCGACCATGCGACATCGGAACAAGCTCATTAGGTTCACCAGTTAATTCTACGGCGCGCACGGTGTTCCCCATCACTCGGTGATGCTGTGCGGCCAGTTAGTTTCCCAACTCGAGGCCCGTGGCAACTGGAGCACAGGTTCGCCACGGCATGCCCAGCCGCGACGTCGCGCATGGTCACGACGTCTCGCCCTCTCGGCTAGAGTGCTCCTCGGTCTATGGCTTCAACTAGAGTGTGCACGGGATTCTACTTCGAGTGGTGATCACCATCGGCTATCCAGCAGCGTCTCTTGTGGGCTATAGCGTTTGGGTCAACGTTTCGCCGCGGCGCGTCAGTTCGCGGCGACGTGCATGCGTTTCATCGCCGTGAGCTCGGTCTCCCTACCTAGTTCGGAGTGCGGTTCATGAGGTATCAACGTTGTGCGCGGTGGTGTGACTTCGCTTCGAGCCGGTAGAGGCTCTGGCCTGCGCGCTCCGGTACGGGCGCCATGGCGATGTAGAGGACGAAGATGGCGAAGGTGGCATGAGGCTTACCGTGGTGGCGGTGAAGATAGGATAGCGGTGCAGGGCGATTCGAGGCCGTGTAGCTCCGGTTGCAGTGCCGTGCAGCTCCTGGTTCACCCCGTGCTCCGCTCGTGGTCCTCTTCCTCGGCGCCGACGAATCCGCGGCGGCGCCCGATCCTCCACGGCTCCGCTCCTTCGCTACTCTCTTCTCTCGGCTGTGTGGTGTGGTGAGTGCGCCACGGTGTGGCGACGCTTGCTGGGAACCCAGGGGTTCCGGCGAGGGCTCGGTTTATATAGGCACGGGTGCGTGTCACGGCGGATGGCGGATCGGCCGCGCAGCCTTGATCAAAGGGTCACGAGACACTCCGATTCCTCACGTCTCCAATTCAATTCGCAGGGGACAAGATTCCCTAGTTTGTTAGGGGTTGTTAGCCGCGGTCGGCCGAGGTGGCACGGTGGGGGCCGCCGCCGTTGCCGTGCTCTGCCTTCCGGCTTGCGCAAGAAGAAGAACAGAGGTGGTGCTCGCTGAGAGGTAGGGAGTGTGTCAGGGTCTCGGGCGGAGGGGAGGAGCGGGCGCACGTGATGGCAGAGCCGCTCCGCGCGCGGTCGGCTGGTCGAGCATGCGCGCGCGTTGCTCGGTTGGGCCGTGCTGTGCACGCGTGGTGACGCCGGGCCGCAATGGCCGTGCAGTGGTTTCCTTCCGGCGGTTAGCTGGGTTGCGCAAAGGATTTCGGCCCAGTCAGTTCGTTTACCGTTTCTTCATTTCCTTTCCTAATTAACTCATTGCTAGTGTTGCTCCTTAATCCAAATATTGATCTTAGGTATGGGTTTGTCACGTAACATGCTTTGCAAAGTTTACATATATGTATTGATGCATTTCACACAAGAAATCCAAGAAGAGCCAATTCACATATGCTTATTAATTGGTTGGTTAGTTGCTTACTATGCTACTAATCATAATGGTCGAATATAAATGTTAATGCGTATGCTTAAGGGTGAATACAAGTAGGTTGTCTCACTCATCATGCAAGGTGAAAAGAAAAGAAAAATTTTGTGGTAGAAATTTGTGGGTTGTTACAGTCCTCCCCCCTTATTAGGATCTCGACCCCGAGATTAAACTGATACGTACCCGGCGAATAGGTAGGGAAATTGCACTCGTAGATCGGATTCTTTCTCCCACGTTGCTTCTCTTTCAGTGTGGTTACTCCACTGAACTTTACACATTCCGATAATCTTGCTTCGGGTCTCTTTTGTGTCCCATCCCATATCTTGATTGGATGTTCTATACTCGAGTGTATCTTGTATATCAAGTGCATTAGTGGGCACAACCTCTTCTGGTACTCGTAAACATTTACGTAGCTGAGATACGTGAAACACAGGATGTACCCCTATTAACTCTTTAGGTAGGTCTAGTTTATATGCAAGCTTTCCAACCTTCTCAGTAATTGGTATGGTCCCACGAATCTTGGGGCTAGCTTTCCTTTCTTATGAAATCTGACGGTGCCCCGAAGTGGAGATACTTTTAGGTAAACAAAATCTCCTACCTCAAATGCGAGGTCTCTTCGCCTTTTATCTGCATAACTCTTGTATCGAGTTTGTGCTATCTTTAGATTTTCTCGAACCTGATTCACCCCTTCCTCTGCTTCCTTAATTTTTGCGGGTCCAAAGAGTGATCTTTCTCCAGGGTTAGACCACATTAACGGAGTCTGACATGGTCTTCCGTACAAGGCCTCAAATGGGGACATCTTGATGCTAGCCTGGTAGCTGTTGTTATATGCAAATTCTGCATGTGCTAAACATTTCTCCCAATCCTTGCCATAATTTAGCACACTGGCTCGGAGCATATCTTCCAGTATCTGATTTACTCTTTCTGTTTGCCCGTCGGTTTGTGGGTGGTAAGCTGTGCTGTAATCAAGTTTCGTCCCAATTGCCTTATGCAAGGATTTCCAGAATTGAGAAGTAAATTGCGGGCCTCGATCGGACACGATGCTTGATGGTGCCCCATGAAGTTTAAGGACATGCTCCACATACAGGTCGGCTAGCTTGTCGGTATGGTGAGTGGCCTGAACAGGTATGAAGTGAGCAACTTTGGTTAACCGATCCACGATTACCCAAATAGCGTCGCTCCCTTTTGTGTGGTCCTGGGTCCAACAATAAAATCCATGGTTATGCATTCCCATTTCCACTGTGGTATATCCAGTGGTTTGAGTAATCCTGCGGGTCTTCCATGCTCAGCTTTAACCCTGCTGCATGTGTCGCATTTTGCCACGTGTTCTGCTACAGAGGTTTTCATGCCTTTCCACCAGAAGTGTTTCTTCAAATCTTGATACATTTTGGCTCCTCCAGGGTGAATGCTATACTTAGAGCTATGTGCCTCAGTCAATATTTCATTACGAAGCTCCGGGTTAGTGGGTACACATATTCGATCCTTGTACCAAAGAGTTCCTTGCTCATCTTCTCGGTGATCGGTGCGATACCCAAGCTCATCAAACCCCGGATATACTCCATTTCCTCGCAATTTCCTGGGCTTTGCGGATTCTATCTGTGAGGTTGTATTGGATCCGTAACTCACTTAGCAACCCATGAGGTAGGATTTCTATCTGAAAGTGATCAATTTCCTCCTTCAGTTCAGCTGGCACTGATTTCGTTATCAGAGTGTGACAATAACTCTTGCGGCTGAGTGCATCTGCCACAACATTAGCCTTTCCTGGGTGATAGTGAATTTCTAGATCATAATCCTTAATAAGTTCGAGCCATCGGCGTTGCCTCATATTTAGGTCTTCTTGAGTAAAGAAATATTTCAAGCTCTTGTGATCAGTGTAAATATCGCACTTGTTGCCTATCAAATAGTGCCTCCAAATCTTTAGTGCATGTACCACAGCTGCAAGCTCGAGATCATGAGTGGGATACCGCTGTTCGTGATCTTTTAGCTGTCGGGAGGCATAGGCTATAACCTTTCCATTCTGCATCAAAACACATCCAAGTCCTTGACGGGAGGCGTCGCAATAGACTACGAAACTCTGATTGATGTCTGGCAGAGCTAACACAGGGGTGGTAGTGAGTCTCTTCTTTAGCTCAAGAAAACTATTCTCACATTCATCTGACCATTCAAAGTTCTGTGTCTTTTTCAACAGATTGGTCATCGGGCGAGCGATCTTTGAGAAATTCTCAATGAATCGGCGATAATATCCCGCCAGTCCCAGAAAACTTCTGATTTCACCCACATTACGAGGTGATTCCCAATCTCTGATAGCTTCTACTCCTTCAGCTGATAGTACGTGTCCCAGAAATGTCACTTCTTCAAGCCAGAACTCACATTTGCTGAACTTAGCATAAAGCAGATTTTGTGCCAATCTTTCAAGTACAGTCCTCAAATGCAGCTCATGCTCTTCCGCTGTGGCTGAGTATATAAGAATGTCGTCAATGAATACTACGACAAACTTATCTAACTCCTCCATAAACACCTTATTCATCATGTTCATGAAATAGGCAGGTGCATTCGTGAGTCCAAATGGTACCACTGTGAACTCATACTGTCCATACCTCGTGACAAAAGCTGTTTTGGAAATATCAGTTTCTCTGATCCTCATCTGATGATACCCTGATCGGAGGTCAATCTTGGAGAAGTACTTAGCATTTCGCAACTGATCTAGCAGGTCATCAATCCTCGGCAATGAGTATTTGTTCTTGATAGTAACCGCATTCAGGCTCCTATAATCAACACACATCCTCATTGTGCCATCCTTCTTCCTCACAAACAGTACAGGAGAACCCCAAGGTGATGCACTAGGCCTGATATATCCCTTATCAGCAAGTTCCTTCAATTGTTTCTTTAATTCAGCCAATTCATCAACAGACATGCGATATGGTCTTTGGCTATAGGCCCTGTTCCCGGCAACAAATTGATCACAAACTCCACTTCCCGTTCCGGAGGCATCCCTGGTATTTCTTCCCGGAAACACATCGGCATGGTCTCTGACTATGGGCACATCATCTACTGTCAAAGGTTTGTCCCGGGGTGTAACCTTGGTTTTAAGGGCACATAGAAGGGTAGCAGTTTTCTCGGCTTGGGGTGTGCATCGAACAGCTTGGCCTGTTGGATGAGTTATTTGAATGTATCTGGGTGAGCAGGATATAATACTCCGGTGCTTGGTTAACCAGTCCATTCCTAAAAAACCTCTAAGCTCTAGTAGCGGTAGTGGTAGTAGTAGAGTCAGGTCGGCTGTGAAAACTAATCCCTCGATGGTTAATTTCACTCCCTACATATATGGGTACTTTTTAGGTCTCCTAAGGGTGAGCTAGTTATGATTGGAAGTTGGCGTGGGCTGACCGGAATGCAATGCTCATGTGCAAACTTTGATGATATGTAAGAACATGTAGCTCCTGAATCGAAAGAACTGATGCCCTAATGCCGTTAACCAAAAACATACCGTACACCACATCTGGGGCATCTTGGGCATCCTCAGCATTCAGGTGAGTAAGGCGACCACGGGAAGCAGATTCCCGGGGTTGAGGTTGAGCTCTTGGTGGTGCCTTCGGGGCTTTGGCATTTTCTGGACAGTTGGCAATCTTGTGGCCAGGATGTCCACACTTGAAACACGTCCAAGGCATACTACCGGTAGAAGTTGGTGTGGGTGCCTTCCAAGTAGATGCATTCTGTGTAGTGCGATTCTGGAGCAGTACGGTCTTGTGACGCACGAAAGCTCCCTGAACGATCCTGAGTACGAGCCGGAGTACGGTCTTGGTATGAGCGAGAGAGTATTGGGCAGCATGTGAGCCTCCGCTCCTACCGGATCCAGGGCGAGAGTAGATGTCTGGTAACATGGGTCATTCGTGCCTTCTTGCGCTCAGGGTGACGAAAGGAACCATCTGCTTTGCGCTTCCTCTCTCTGAACTCTTCTCCAGCTTCATTCCGATCCTTTTCGATCTGGATGCTGCGATCTATGAGGTCGCGCAGAGTGTGACTCTTAACTCTCCCATATTCACCTTGATGCGAGAACTGAGACCCTTGCGGTAGTAGTACAACTTCTCTTCTTCGCTGGTCACTATAGAAAGTGGCGCAAAGCGAAGTAGTAGGTGGTGAAGCGAGTGGTGTACTCAGTTACCTTCTCATTCCCCATTTTAATGTTATGTTACGAAATCTTCTGCCTTAGCTTGCATTATACCTTCAGGAACGTGATATTCAGTGAAAGCTTCCACGAACTCATCCCAAGTAATCCCAGCTGGATTCTCATGAGAGTCATGAAACTGTCCCACCAGGCGCGGGCTGCACCAGTGAGCTGATGGGTTGCGGCCCAACACACTCTTCATCGGACAGCATGGTAAGGTCGAGCTTCTTTTCCATCTCACGTAGCCAGTCGTTGGCAGCGAGTGGATCAGGATCGGTTGCCATCATAGGTAGGTGGCCTGGTTTGATGAATCCTTCAAGCTTCCTTTGAAAGTCATTGTATTGACCACCATTGCGACGATTTGCACCCTCTACGAGTGCAGCTAGCAGCTGAGTCTGTTGAGCCATCACTTCAACCAGACTTGGTGGTGCTGGCGGTGGGTGGAGGCGGTGGTGCCGCGCCGATTGGCACGTGATCATCACAGGGAACATGGTCATCCTGTCTCGCTGGTGGTGGCGTCTGCTCCATATTGAATGGTACTCCAGTCTTCCTCCACGGCCACGACCGTTTCCAGCTCCGCGTCCCTGTCCACGGAATCGCCCAGCTCTTACAGCGGGTTCAGAAGGCAGATCACGCGGGGGGCTCAGACGTACTGAGCGGCCGTAGCGACATCGTGTCATTGTGTAGAATAGATAGAGTTTTAGTAGATATTAACTGTTAAACATTGCTTCAAGTTTATTAGAGTCAGTTCAACGATTACAGCAAAATTATCTATCCTGCACTCAAACAAAGAAGCGATAAAGATCCCATAAGACGCAATAAAATCCGAACACTCATAACATGTTTGTCTATTTAATAAATAATTTATTCGTACTACGCATCGTGGGTACAACTCGGGAATACATCTCATGGGTGACACACACTGGAACTCGTCACAGGACCACGCAGGGTCATTCACTCACACCTACTCCTGCCGAAAATACGCTTCCGGGAAGCGACTGTCCTCAGCTTCGATGTCCTCGTTAGTCTTGTGGAGTCGGGCTAAATACTTAAGCGCTTCGGCAAGCTCTTCAGTAGCCTGGCTCCAGATAGAACAAGGCATCAAGCGTCGAGGTTGAGTCGGGTGGGTGCCAGCTCAAAATCCTCAGTCCTGGGTCGGATTTTGATGCGTTCTTCTTTGGGTAGTTTCTCCCAGATGCTCTTCATCTCCCTGAGTCATTTTCTGTCTGACTTCTTCCAGGCATCCGAGTTCGCTCGCATTTCTCTTGTAAGTACTCTGTGTTCTTGACATATTCTATCAGGTGGCCTTGGTTACGCAACGCTTTCACCTGCATCTCCTTGACTTCTTGTTCCAGGGCCTTCACCTTGTTTTGAAGTTTTAGAAACTCCATGCCTTGATTCTTCTTCCGGTTCCAACTCTGGTTCAATGCTTTGGTCCATTCTTCTAGATTTCTTTGCAATTCTAGCACTCGACAGTCCAGATACCAGTTGTCGTTTCCCAAATCTGCAGCCTTGTATCGCAGATCTGCCACTTCCGCCTTGTGCCTTTCCTCTTGTCGCTCCAACTTGTCTTGTAGTTTTGCTATAGTAGCTCTTAGTTCCTCCTGAACGGATCTCTCAATCTTGGTCGCTTCCTGGCACTCCATCAGGTGGTTGCGAGCCGCAGTCTGTTTGAGCTCAAGGTGACTTGCATAGCTGTTCAGGTCATACAAATGGTAGCTGTGGTGCGCAGGCAGGGATCGGCTTCGGCAAGCACAGTCTGGGTATAGACATGCTCCTGCTCAACCTGAGTGAGGTGAGGGTGTAAGGCCTGGGGTAGTAACCGGAACTCTGTATTCTTCAAGTGGTCTCTGTTGTCTCGTGTTACAACCTTGAGTGCTTGAAAGGACACTGCCTGCACGCACTCATCAATGGTCTCTCCAATCACCATCTCTGAGTAAGCTGGAACGGATGGCAGGGTTTGACTTGCGGGTATCCAGTCTGGCCACTATAGGTGCCCTGAGTCCGCCCTCAAGTGCTGGTTCTCCAGAGCAAGTATACAGAATTTGATCAACTGGGACTCCTAGTGTCGCAAGGACTTCACGCAGGGTAAGTGGAATTCCTGCGATCCCTTCGCCGTTGGAAACACACTTTGCAGTAAGGCTGAGCAAAGGTCCTAGCGGCGGATACACTGGGGTTGTCTCCATCTGCACGTATCAAAAGCTAAGGTTAGCAAGTCCATAGTAAGATAAGCCTTGCATTGAAAAAGTAAATGCAGGGTCGGTATATAACCGAAGGAGAGTGGCTTCCTGTTTCTAACGTCCATTTTCTAGGGGTTTCGTCCTAAGGTCAAGTATGGCTCTGATACCAACTGAAATGACCTGATTTTCCACGAAGGGAAAATCCACAGAGTCAAGTGTAATAAAACTCTTTCGAGTCAAATTACCCGATAATCCAGTCAAATATCAATAATCCATACTTCGAATAATAAAAGTACTTAATACGATAATACATTTATTACATCGCCAACAGGCGAAAATTTAGATAAACAACATCCGGAACAGCTTGAAGTAGACGAAGAAGCGCGATCGAACTCCAACTTGAGCGTAGAAGCGAAAACCCCCTACTCTTCGAACTCCTCGGAGTGGTACTCCTCCTCGGAACCTGAAACCTCAATTTTCAGTACGATTTGTTGGCCACACTTTCCCATCCTAAATGCTTTATATGTGGTAGTGGATGCAACAGGTAAATGAAATTCAGACCTATCAGGCTGGGTTTTCCTATGCATATCAGTATAATAATTATGTATGTTATCATGTTTCACCATTTAAACTTATCACCGAATCCATCACCAATACACCATTCCCACACCCACACATACTCTCGCTCAGTCGACAGAGGCCAGCTCCCTCCCAGCCCTTGTCTCAACGGCCCGCAGTCTCACCTGACTCACGGCCGGCACACTCTTGCCAGAGGAAGAAAAGAGAAGCTCTCACTAGTCGGAAACAAGTCAGGGAAAAGGTCCGCAGCCAACAAGTTGGCTAACGTATCGATCGATCAACCAAACACTCTGCAGAGGTTCTACAATATCCACAAGATCGCCATCATCAGTACCCCGGATGTGCCTAGGCGGATACCGGCCGCTTGCCAGCCTAGAGTAATGCCACCCTACCACTCAGCCCTGGATTCATCCCAAGTCTGTCTGGGATGGCTAAGTCTGTGAAGTCACGTTCCCTCTCCCGAAGTGGGGGCCGTGATCGTCTCAAGGGAAGGTGGGACTCTGATACCCGTACCTTCCTCGCACTCTCTCGCCTAGCAGTAGTGCATTACCCTACCAGGTAGTCCGACCGTCCCCGTCCATAAGGAGCGAGTGGCATGTAAAGGTATTCCCCCGTGGTCAGGTCCCGTTCCACCTAGGTTGACTAAGCCGGAATGTCTCCTCAAAGGTTTTCATTATATGTGCCACCACAGCACACTCCTGATCTGGGCTCCATCAGCGGCTCACACCCAGATCCACCTCATGTCACCATTTAACCCGCCACAGGTTTCACACCACAGGGGCATCCAGATATGCCCTACGGCAAGACTCGCACCAGGCTCGTCATATATTCCGGCTTGGTCGACACAACCCTCACCACCATACTCACCCAAAACACACGCAGCACACTCCCGATATACACCGTAAACATTATGCACCGATTTTCACCGTAGCATAAATAAATATAATCAAGGTAGTATTTACAGCGCGTGTGTCTATCCTATTAGCTGGGTAGCAGGGGATAGGTTGCGTCAAGGTATGGGCTTACAAGTAATTCTATCATGCAAGTCCTATACTGAGCATCATTAAATTAGAGATGTAGTTAGCATGCGTAATGGGATCTACGAGGTTGGATGGGCTGTGGCACCTTGAGATTGATCGTGGTCTTGTTCCTCCTCGTAGACGTGATCCTCGTTGTCAGGCGTCCCTTCCGGCTCTGAAAACGTACGAAAACGGTCGCATTAGCGACATCTATAGAATAGCACAAAGAACGAATGAAAATTCAAAAGATCCAAATGCACACAAACATGGTACCATTAGGTAGATCTCGATTTTAGATGAATTTAGCAACTTGAACCACTATTTTGGAGTCCATATGAATTAGTTATGAATTTCCGAAGTTTATTCTATTTTCTGAAAATAACAAAAGGCCGATTTAACCAAGTGATGACACGTGTCCACATCTAATTGGCTGGTGCGTCTGTACAGTATGACAGGTGGTTCCGCGGTCAGCGTTGACTTGGTCAACGGGTGTTGATGTCAGCATGACGTCAGCATTACGTCATCTCGGACGCTTCTGTTCGCGTCCCTCGAGTGAGCCGAGGCCTCCTCGGACGGTGATGCCGAGGGCGCTACCCTCGAGCCTCGGGCGAGTCGGTGTTTTGCTCGAGGCCTCCCTCAGCCTCGAGCCTCGGCGAATCGGTGTTTTGCACCGAGACTTCTCTCGGCCTCGAGCCTCGGGCGAATCGGTGTTTTGCACCGAGGCCTCCTTCAGCCTCGAGCCTCGGGCGAATCGGTGTTTTGCACCGAGGCCTCCTTCAACCTCGAGCCTCGGGCGAATCGGTGTTTTGCACCGAGGCCTCCTTCAACCTCGAGCCTCGGGCGAATCGGTGTTTTGCACCGAGGCCTCCTTCAACCTCGAGCCTCGAGCGAATCGGTATTTTCTCCCCTTCTCCTCTGTTTTGTTACGGCGGCGCTCCGCCAACGGCGCGCTTGCGCCGGTGCTCAACTTCGCCTCCCGGACTCGATTCTGTGCTTCAGCGTGATCGTGCTTCTACGGCGGATCGATCCAAGCCTCCAATTCCGTGATCTGGTGATCCTAGCGGCCAGCGTGGGTGACTTGGCGGCGGAGCCGCGGCGGTGTTATGCCGTTTGGCTAGTTCCGCTCTTCCCCAACCAAATTCAATCATACGGTCTCCTTCCCATCTCCTCCACTGCCTCTAGATCATGCTGCTGTCATCAGTAATCCTGGCAGCAACTCCACGCGTATGATCTCGCACGGCGGCACACAGCGGCGCGACCATGCGACATCGGAACAAGCTCATTATAGTTCACCAGTTAATTCTACGGCGCGCACGGTGTTCCCATCACTCGGTGATGCTGTGCGGCCAGTTAGTTTCCCAACTCGAGGCCCGTGGCAACTGGAGCACAGGTTCGCCACGGCACGCCCAGCCGCGACGTCGCGCATGGTCACGACGTCTCGCCCTCTCGGCTAGAGTGCTTCTCGGTCTATGGCTTCAACTAGAGTGTGCACGGATTCTACTTCGAGTGGTGATCACCATCGGCTATCCAGCAGCGTCTCTTGTGGGCTATAGCGTTTGGGTCAACGTTTCGCCGCGGCGCGTCAGTTCGCGGCGACGTGCATGCGTTCATCGCCGTGAGCTCGGTCTCCCTACCTAGTTCGGAGTGCGGTTCATGAGGTATCAACGTGTGCGCGTGGTGTGAGTTCGCTCCGAGCCGGTAGAGGCTCTGGCCTGCGCGCTCCGGTACGGGCGCCATGGCCGATGTAGAGGACGAAGATGGCGAAGGTGGCATGAGGCTTACCGTGGTGGCGGTGGTGGGGTGAAGATAGGATAGCGGTGCAGGGCGATTCGAGGCCGTGTAGCTCCGGTTGCAGTGCCGTGCAGCTCCTGGTTCACCCCGTGCTCCGCTCGCGGTCCTCTTCCTCGGCGCCGACGAATTCCGCGGCGGCGCCCGATCCTCCACGGCTCCGCTCCTTCGCTACTCTCTTCTCTCGGCTGTGTGGTGTGGTGAGTGCGCCACGGTGTGGCGACGCTTGCTGGGAACCCAGGGGTCCCGGCGAGGGCTCGGTTTATATAGGCACGGGTGCGTGTCACGGCGGATGGCGGATCGGCCGCGCAGCCTTGATCAAAGGGTCACGAGACACTCCGATTCCTCACGTCTCCAATTCAATTCGCAGGGGACAAGATTCCCTAGTTTGTTAGGGGTTTGTTAGCCGCGGTCGGCCGAGGTGGCACGGTGGGGGCCGCCGCCGTTGCCGTGCTCTGCCTTCCGGCTTGCGCAAGAAGAAGAACAGAGGTGGTGCTCGCTGACGCGTAGGGCCAGTGTGTCAGGGTCTCGGCGCGGAGGCGAGCGAGCGCACGTGATGGCAGAGCCGCTCCGCGCGCGGTCGGCTGCTCGAGCATGCGCACGCGTTGCCCGGTTGGGCCGTGCTGTGCACGCGTGGTGACGCCGGGCCGCAATGGCCGTGCAGTGGTTTCCTTCCGGCGGTTAGCTGGGCTGCGCAAAGGATTTCGGCCCAGTAGTTCGTTTACCGTTTCTTCATTTCCTTTCCTAATTAACTCATTGCTAGTGTTGCTCCTTAATCCAAATATTGATCTTAGGTTATGGGTTTGTCACGTAACATGCTTTGCAAAGTTTACATATATGTATTGATGCATTTCACACAAGAAATCCAAGAAGAGCCAATTCACATATGCTTATTAATTGGTTA